>JASDQU010373737.1:20646-35656 GCA_032191745.1 Picea mariana | reverse complement strand
ATCATTGTGCATATATTAAAGAAATAATGATAACACCATATTAAGAAAATATATCGCTATGCATATATTAAAGAAGTAAAAATAACACTATATATTGTTGGGCATAAAAACTATGCCTATCAATTCACCATGCCTGTCCTTTAACCAGAGATATCCATAACACTACATTAAAGAAATGGCGGTGTAAGTGAAATCGCAATACCACTATTTTAACAAGTAATAACAATAACACTAATAGTCACTTGATATAAGTGAAATCGCAGATGCACAATAAGCAATTTTGAAGCCATATGCGAAAACAAAATAACAGTCAACTCAATTTCGGAAATAAAAATTAAATGTTGTCTGAAAGGAAAATGATGACTGTATGCAGATATAATTAATCATTGTCTACACAACAACAAATTCGACACAGTCTTACAGTTAATTAAGGATGTTGTAAAAAACGCAACCCATATATAAATTAAACACTGTCATTCACATATCAATAATGTTGATATTTTACCATCAAGAGTTGGGAACTGTCATTAAAATCTCTGAGAATTAAATGCCAACCAAAATGCAAAGGTGATATAAAAACGCAGAGGGAAAGATAAACAATACGCAAAATTACTCAATCAACATAAGGCGCAATGAAAATCATTCATCCAAGAGTCAATCAACTCAGAGATGAGTAAGGCTAGACAACTGGGAAAATTTTTATCCTTTGCTCATCATCCATGCACAGAAAAGCAGAGCATTAGAATCTGTAGGTCTATAAACACTGAATTGACGATCATCGATTCATCTCCTAGACGACTACTCAGGCATGGATTGATGATCTAGGCATAAGGACAGAAGATGAAGCACACTCTCTTCATAATAATCAATAAAAAAAAATAGAATAGTCATAGCAATCAGAGGTCGAGTTGCAAAGGAAATCAATTCAATGCAGCAAGTGTAAATCTATGATGACTTTAAGTTCTCGATTAAAAATGCTGAGTAAAACACATTTTTTTACACAATAGAAGTACACTAATGAAATCACAACAAAAATAATAATCTACCATTCAAATAAATGCATGTGTACCGTAGCCCAAGGTGACAGCTCCGATCCGTTGTCCTGTGCGTACTCCATCCAGCTCCCGCTTGCCAACCGATGTGACTTCACCGGTACCTCCCAACCAACACTAGGGGTACTCTTCTCCCCCTTGAGCCCCCTGAGCCACAAAGGGGCCATACACACTATATCAGAGAACAAGTAGCACATTGCCTCGCAAGTTTGAGCTAGCACTCAGTACCCGAGCTGGGTATCCCAACTCCCACAAGATAAGTCAACCAAGACAAAAATTTTGCAGCGTAACATTATACATAAAATATCAGATCCATTCTCCTCCTCCTCCATCCTTTTTATAGAGTTTCTAAGTGATTTATTTCCCAAATTCCCATTTAATTTATTTTTCATTAATTTAATTCAGAAAAACCTCTCCCATACACATGTCACCCATCCCCCTAGTTGCACAAGAAATTAATTTCATTAATTATTTAATTACTCCTATTTCCCTCAACCACCTAAAATCATTCCTAAAATCGCTCCTTGGTGTCCCCATATTCCCTTACACATTTTAAATGACTTACCCCTTTACTAAATTCCTAGTTGAGTTCATAATTAGAAAGTTCTTAAAGGCAAGATTCCTTACTGAGTTAGTCAGTTAGTGTTTTCCTTACGTTTCCCTTTTTATTTATGTTTCCCCTTTTTCCTTTAGTTTTCTACTTCTTTTGAGTTTCCCTCTTTTCCCTTTTTATCTAAAACTCAAATTAGCAAGTGTATAAAAACCACCTCTTTCTCTTTTTAATTAATAAGATTTAATTAGCATATGTAGAAAAACAATCATTTCCTTTTTTTTTTAATTTAATCCCCCAAAGCAATTTGATGGTAATAAATTAATTGAATTTCTTACCCCCTTCTCGTCACATGTTTAATTATGATTATTATTATTTTTTTACCACAAGTATCACTTAGACCTAGATTTTAGTTTCTTAGGCTAGGAGACATTTTTATTTGGGAATTTTTTTTTAAATCTTACTTATCATGTCATTCATTTTAAGGCCAACTAGTTTTTTTCACTTACCCGTTGAAATTGTGATGTGCCCCTCAGGAAGCACTAGGTGCTCTAAGGGTGCCACTCAATTTTTTTCATTTTCCTTGTGCGACATGCCCTTCAGGACGCACTACATGCTCCAAGGGTGCCACTTGGCTCTTTCCATTTTCCTTACGCGATGTGCCCTTCAGGACGCACTATGTGCTCCAAGGGTGCCACTCGCCTCTTTCCATTTTCCTTGCACGACGTGCCCTTCAGGATGCACTACGTGCTCCAAGGGTGCCACTCGCCTGTTGACTAACTTGGTAGACATAAAAAACCCATGGAGTCAATATTCTACCAGGTGATCTTATGGAATACTAAAGGCTTCTAAGGAATAAGGCCCTTGCCTTATTCCATGCCCCTTATAATCATCGTGAGTGACTGTCGCAGTCTTCCCTCACGACATTGTGGGTCTTCTCAAACTAGCTAATATTTAATGTAAAGTTTGATCCATGACAGGAGTGCTAGTAGGTTGTGGAAGGGCTGCTATCCACACCTCTACCTCAAAGTCTCTAGTTGTCGTGCATGACCCCTCTACTCCACATGTGAGACTGGTCGGCAAGCTATCGTCATCTTTCATCATCAACGAATCATGTCAGAAAAATAATCAATCATCATAACATCTAATGAAATGTACACATGTCATATCTACAACAATCAAACCCCAATGGTCCACTTTGTGACTCAATCCAGAGTCCCAGGGATTTCATCAACACCTCTACAACCTCGAGGTCCAAAGTCTTGCACACTTAGGAGAACCGAGTCAATATCACCTGTCTATGTAAATACACAAAATAACATATCATCAAATCCATAATGCCTCATAATCATAATCAAATGGCCAATAGTATAATAATCTGGATCACTTGCAAGAAAGTGTCCTCAAAGAATAAGTTCGTTGAGTGCACGCAAGAGAGGAATGTTACATACACCCCCTCTTAGTCTAAACTTCATCCAAAAGTTTCTTAGTATATAAGTGTCTAAATAATGTGTATCACAGTATCATAAGTCTATATATCAAACAAAAAGGGATACTGTTGACGCATATCGTATGCATCCTCCCAGGTCACCGAGTGTGGACTATAGTTATCCCACTAGAGCTTGACCTGATCTACTGCTCGACATCATAGTTGTTGAATGTGATGATCCAAGATGTAGATAGTCTCGGTCATCAGGGCACCTTCGTCAGATACCTACAAGGAACTCATGTCAATAGGATGTGTAGGATCACTAATATAATGTCTCAAAACAAATACGTGAAAAACATCATGCATACAGCTCAAAGAATCAAGCAAGGCTAGTAAATAGGCCATGGGCCCCTTCCTTTCCACAATCATGAAAGGCCCCATGAACCGAGGAGAGAGTTCAACACCCTTTCCAAACTTGATCGAACTCTTATGCGGTTTCACTCGAAAAAAGACTCGATCACCAACTTCGTAACTACAGTCAACATGATGCGCATCGACATAACTCTTCTGTCAATCCTATGCTTCTTTGATCCTTTGTATTATTGTTTGCATTGCTCTACCATTTCTTGGATCACTTCTGGTCCCACCAGGACCCTATCCTCAAGCTGATCACAACTCAAAGGCATCTAAAATAGTCAACGGTAAAGAAACTCGAAAGGCGCCATCTTAATGGTGCTTTGGTAACAGTTGTTATAAGAAAATTCTACCAATGAAAAGAATTATTGCCAATGCTTCTATTGGTCCATCACATACATATGCAAAATTTCATCCAAGATTTGGTTTGTTCGTTCGATATGCCCGTTTGTCTCTGGGTGATACACAGTAATGAAGTTAAGTTGGGTTCCCGATGCCTCTTGGAAACTAGTCCAAAATCATCCGGTAAACATCGATCCTCAATCGAATATGATCCTCTTAGGCACGCCATGAAGCCTCAAGATCTCACTGATGAAAACTCTATCTATGTCAGGTTCCTGATACGTTGTAAACATAGGAATAAAATGAGTAGTCTTCGTCAGAGTGTCAACTACCACAAAAATCAAGTCGTGTCTCCTTACCGTCAGTAGAAATCCAACAATGAAATCCATCGAAATGACCTCCCATTTCGATTTCGGAATAACGTGTGGATGTAGTAATCTTGCTGGATGTCTATGTTCAGCCTTCACCTGCTGACATTCTAGACATTTGGCCACATAGTTGACTATGTCTGCCTTCATTCCTTTCTATAAAAATAAGGGTTTAAGGTCCACCCTCATCTTCGTGACTTCTGCATGAGCCATGTACACAGCTCTGTGAGCCTCATTTAGGATCAAAATCCTCAACTCATCGTAAGGTGGTACATAAATTTGATTTTTAAATATCAATAATCCATCATCGTCAACCGTAAATCCTTCAAATCCTGTTACCATCATTTTGTTTTTTCCGATAAAATCCTTGACCTCTTCGTAACAATCATCGTTGCCATGTAAACTTAGAATATTTTCACGTATATTCATCTAAAGAGGCAACACCAAAAAGATGTGTGGTCTCTGACTCAATACATATGCCACTTGGTTCATTGTTCCTTTTATGTAATTAATCTCAAAATTATACTCGCTAAGCAATTCCAACCAACGTCGTTGTCGCATGTTCACATCACTTTGCGTAAAGATGTGTTATAATCCACAATTGTCTGTTTTTAGTTCAAATTTTCGTTCGATTAGGTAGTGTCTCCAAACATTCAAGGCATATACAATGGATAACAACTCAAAATCATGTGTCAAATAGTTCTCGTCATACCTTCTCAACTTATTCAAGATGTAAGCGATCACTTGACCGTCTTGCATCAAGACTCTACCTAAGCCTTCCTTGGATGCATTAGTGCATACCAAGAAGTCTGCATCCATGTTAGGGACCTTTAGTATTGGTGCTCTTTCCAATGACTCTTTGAGCCTCATAAATCCTTCCATGCATTTATTGGTCCAAACAAACTTCTTGTTCTTCTTCTACAATTTCGTGATCGGATTTGCTATCTTCGAAAATCCCTCGACGAACAGTCGATAGTATCCTGCTAAACCCATGAAGCTATGCACTTTCAGGACATTTTCCGGTGCAGACCATTCCATAATAGCCTCGACCTTTGTTGGATATATGCAGATACCTTCACTGGAGATGACATGCCCTAAGTAGTGAATCTTCGATTGATAAAATGAGCATTTAGACAATTTCCCATAAATGTTTTCTCTCGAAGACACTGTAGTACCAATTGCAAGTCCTCATAATGGTCCTCCATCGTCCGAGAGTAAATCAAAATATCATCAATGAATACTTGGATGAACTTTTTCAAGTACTCGCAGAACACCCCGTTCATCAAACTCATAAATACCCCTGGGGTGTTCATCAGTCCAAACGGTAAAACATTAAATTCGTAATGTCCAAAATTTGTCTTAAATGCGGTCTTAGGGACGCCATCCTCCTTGATCTATAATTTTTGTACCCTGATCTCAAGTCTATCTTTGAAAACAATTCGCATGCTTCATCTGATCAAACAAATCATCAATCCTTGGCAATGAATATTGATTCTTAATCATTTCCTTGTTCAATTGACGATAGTCATGCAGAGTCTCCATGACCCATCCTTCTTTCATATTAATATAACAGGTGCACCCCACCGTGACACACTAGAACGTATCAGTCCCAAGTCCAACAACTCCTTCAGTTGCATTCTCAACTCCAGGATCGACATCCGATAAGGCGTTATTTCTATCAGTTCAATCTCCAGATTTAGGTATATGGTAAATTCCAATTCCCTCTTCAGAGGCATCCCACGTAAAACCTCCAGAAAGACATTCATAATGTCTCTCACCATAGGAAGGTGTTCTAGAACTTCCGCTACTCCCTTATTGTTTAACTCAAGGATCGCATAAATATTACACCCCTCGCAGATGCTCTTCCATAGATGCAAGGAAGACATGAACCTCACGGAAACTCCCTAATTCCGACCTACAATCACGCATCTCTGACCCTCATCATCGACGAAGCTCAATCATTTCGTCTTATAGTTGAGAATTACCTCATGTGATTCCAACCAGTCCAAATCGATCATGACGTCATAAGATCCTAAGATTGTGACGTACAAGTTGGCCCTGGTGACAAAATATCCTAGGTTAAGGGTAGAGCCTGTAACCTTCCCTCCGACCTTTTGTTTGGCTCCCGAAGCCATCTCTACAAAGGTAAACTCATCCTGTTGGACTACCTTTACCTGAATCCTTTTTATTGCTGCACTAGAAATGAAAATCGCGGTAGCACCAGGATATATCAAAATAATAAGGGTTTGGTCACCGACGGTACCTAACGTCTCGAGAACAGTTGACTGGTGCTTTTCCTGATGGTTATTCACCACTGCATGAATCCTATGGGCGTTGCCCAAATCTCCCACAGTAGTGAGTTCGATCGATCCAGATGCTCTAGTCCTCTCCATTGGGCAGTCGCGCTGGTAGTGTGGCTCCCCACATGTCCAACACCCCTTCTTTGGTCCAGTACTCCTGGTTCCCGAAGTAGAAGATGACAACCCACCGACCTAGAATCCTAGTCTATTTTGTTGAACATGCCTAAACTGTTGCTGTTGCGATCGACGTTGCTGCTGATGTTGTGTTCCTCAATAAGGAGTTCATTGCTGAGGCATTGGTTGTCGAGGTGTAGTAAAAGTAGATCCTCTATGGAAGCCATGATATCCTAGTGTATGTCTGGTTGGTGTCTGATGCTGATGTGCACCAGATGACACATGCCCTTTTGGTCTTGTTGGAGTCCTACTCTGACCCCCGCTAATAAGCTCCTCCTTTTCTATGAGGGCCTTCTGGATGTCATCATGCAAGGTATGAAGCATCATAATCCTAACCTTTGCACGTATGTCAACATTAAGGACAAACAAGAATAGGTTGACCTTAAGTTTCTCGGTATTAAGTTGTGGATCATACTGAAGCAACTCCATAAAATGGGCCTCGTACTCGGGCACTGTATGGCCACCCTGTCACAAGGTGTGAACTCATTGAGCTGATGCTCAATGAATTCCTCTGATAGGTACCTCTCTCGGAACCGTTCCTCGAACAATTCCCATGAAATTTCTTCGACGACCATGTTCAATTGTGGCAGGAGCGTGTTCCAACATAGAAGAGTGCTCCCTTTCAGTTTAAATATCACCATGTAGACCTTCATATTGCAGGTATATTCGCGAAGTGAAAAAAACATTGCCATATTCTCCAACTGTGCCTCGGCGGCTGCGCCATCCAGGGCACCAAAGAACTTGGGAAATTTGACCTTCTTGTATTAATGGTGAATGCTACTAGTACCGACAGGAGTGCATGGTGGACCCTCAGGGGGTGTCGATGCCATGGCCTCATCTCTGTCCAAATGGATGATCATTGCCTCAGACATCCATCGAAAGGACCTCATCATCCCAACCACATCACCCACCTCTATCTTCTCCTTCCTGACAACATGTTTGTCTCCCTGGGGGTTAGACCCCTCAAGCATGGATGCTACTGGGAGCGTCGTGCCTCCTCCCCTAGCACCCCGTCGTCTGCCTCTGTGTTGTCCTTTAACCATGATTGCCTGCAAGAATAAAAATCAAATTAATTAGAAACCTTATAATCAGAATCACATCAACGAAAGTCATAGTGATCCCAAGTCGTAGGTCAAAACCCGCTCTGATACCATATGTAAATACCCCACTCATTACGACTACAGGCGAAGAAAAAAGTGCAATTTTTTTTTGTTTTTAGGCAGGAAGGCAACGACGACATCCGTTGAACCACACAACCTAATGACGAACACATGCACGCATATCAAGCAATAGAAAACAACGACTCAACTCACTAGAACAACGAGCAACTGGGTGAATCATGCGTAAATCAAAAGGATAGAACGACTACCTGCCCGACACTAACATGTCTCGACACAACTGCCTCGATGGCTAGTCTCTAGAACATCTATGGAATGCAAAACCAAATGCATGAAGGCATTACAATCCAACCGCCAACAACAACTACAATGAGCAAACGCCCACAACAGGCAGTACAGACTCCGACCAAGTTATCATTCACCTCTATCCATTAGGGAGCACCATGATCCCCTCACCAGGAATCATGTCGTCCCTAGGTGATAGGCGCAACCATAACCCTGGCGCAACATAACCTATTTGGACAAAGGACTCGAGAAAATCCAATGAGCTAGGATCCAAAATAACTGACAAGAGGACTACACCCACACTCCCAAGCAACAGGTCGACAAGACACAAGATGATATCATTCAAATAAAATTGCACAAGCTATTACACGACTTTGCCAACAAACCAAAAACCATTATCTGTTAAGCAAGATGCCTAAGTGCAGAGGAGTGAACTATTATCAAGTTATTATGGTCATAAATGTTATCATAAGGTGAACTAAAATAGGCACTTAACCAAATATATATACGATGATTAACAATTACCTACTACCCATTAAATAAATGAACTATTGATCTACGCTGCTTATAAAATAATCGACTTTGTTGTCTAATTTAACAAGTCTAAATTTATCAATATTAATATTATATATATTTATTTTCACACTAATAGAGTTAGTCAAAATGCATCGCCGGCATGCAATTAACAATATTCACAAATCTAATTACAATATTAACAAGTCTAAATTGCATCACTGGCATCCAACTAACAATATTAACAATATATAACAATATTAACCATATCAACAGTATTGACAAGTCTAAATTGCATCGTTATTCATTAAAACACCATTGTTGTCTAATTAATGCATGAATTGTTGCCCAATAAATACAACAGGATATCGAATCAATTGTTGACATAGCAACCAGTTATAAAAATAGAATTGTTGTCATAAAATATGTCCGTCAACACAACAAAACCATACCCCTCAGTGACTCGCTACTCATTACTAAATTTATGCATAAAAATCGTTGTCTAACAACACATATTAAGCGAATTAAATTGATAAGAATGATGGATGTTGCTAAGCCCAATTCGTTGTGTAATTCATGAACAATCACACTAAAAAAAAAGCATGTAATCTCATAGTGTGAATATCATGTGACTTCACAGTCGAGAGACAGGAAAAATTACAGTTAATATATATATAAATCGCATTGGAGTTTGCACTCACAATAAAATAAAATAATGTGATTTCACAGTCATTGGAATAGGTAACATCACAGTCAAAATATAGAGGATAAATCTATGAGGATAGGATGAAATCACAAAAGGAGTAAGGAGATTGATGTCTGGTAGTAAATGCAAGAATCACAGAGGGGTATGACAGATGTCGTTGTCCTTTAGTGCATGGAATCGCAGAGAAAAAAATGGAAATTGCTGAGATATCCTAAAGGAAATTGTTGTGGCATATATTAAAGAAATAACAATAACATTATATGTCATTGTGCGTATATTAAAGAAATATCAATAACACTATATTAAAGAAATATATTGTTGTGCATATATTAAAGAAATAATGATAACACCATATATCGTTGAGCGTATACTAAAAAAAAATCAATCACACCATATTAAGGAAATATATCGTTCTGGATATATTAAAGAAGTAACAATAAAACTATATAACACAGGGCATAAAAACTATTCCTATCAATTCACTATTCCTATATTTTAACCAGAGATATCCATAGCACTACATCAAACAAATGGCAGTGTAAGTGAAATTGCAATACCACTATTTTAAGAAGGAATAAAAATAACACTAATAGTCGCTTGATATAAGTGAAATCACAAACTCACAGTAATAAATTTCAAAGCCATACGCTAAAAGAAAATCATAGTCAAATGGGTGATTTCGCAATCAAAACTTAAAGTGTTGTCTGAAAGAAAAACGATGACTGTATGCAAATATAATTAATCGTTGTCTACACAACAACAAATTTGACACAGTCTTACAGTTAATTAAGGTTGTTGTCAAAAACACAGTCCATATATAAATTAAACATTGTCATTCACATATCAATAACACTGAGATTTTAGCATCAAGAGATGGGAACTGTCATTAAAGTTGTCGAGAATTAAATGCCAACCAAAACACAGAGGTGATATAAAAGCGCAGAGGGTATTAAGTTGTTTGCAGAGGGAAATATAAACAATAAACAAAATTACTCAATCACCAGAAGGCACAACGACAATAATTCAACCAAGAGTCAATCAACACAGAGATGAGTAAGGGTAGACATCTGGGAAAATTTTTACCCTTTGCTCATCATCCATGCACAAAAAACCAGAGCATTAGAATCTATAGGTCTATAAACACCAAAGTGACAATCGTCGATTCAGTTCCTGGACGACATATCAGGCATGTACTGATGATCTATGGATAAGGACAGAAGATAAGGAACACTCTCTTCATAATAATCAATAAAATAAAACAAAACAGTCATAGCAATTAGGGGTCAAGTTGCCAAGGAAATAAATTCAATGTAGCAGACGTAAAGCTATGATGACTTTAAGTTCTCGATAAAAAACGCTGAGTAAAACACATTTATTTACACAATATAAGTACACGAATAAAATCGCAAGAAAAATAATAATCTACCATTCAAGTAAAGGCATGCATATCATAGCCCAAGGTGACAGCTCCGAGTCGTTGTCATGCGCGTGCTCCATCCATCTCCCTCTTGTCGATCGATGTGACTTCACCGGTACCTCGCATCCAATGCTAGGGGTACTCTTCTTCCCCGTGAGCCCCTCAATATGCAAAGGGGCCACACACACTATACCAGAGAACAAATAGCACCCATATCGCCTCGCAAGGTCAAGCTACCACTCATTACCCAAGCTGGGTATCCCAACTCCCACAAGATAAGTTAGTCAAGAAAAAAAATTTGCAGCGTAACATTACGTATAAAATATTAGATCCATTCTCCTCCTCCTCCATCCTTTTTATAGAGTTTCTAATGATTTCTTTCCCAAATTCCCATTTAATTTATTTTTCAGTAATTTGATTCAGAAAAACCTTCCCCGTACACATTTCACCCATCCCCCTATTTGCACCAAAAATTAATTTCATTAATTATTTAATTACTCCTATTTCTCTCACCCACCTAAAAGAATTCCTAAAATCGCTCCTTGGTGTCCCCATAATCCCTTACACATTTTAAATGACTTACGCCTTTATTCAATTCTTAGTTGAGTTCATAATTAGAAAGTTCTTAAAGGCAAGATTCCTTACTAAGTTAGTGAGTCATTTTTTTCCTTACGTTTCCCTTTTTCTTTATGTTTCCCCTTTTTCCCTTAGTTTCCTACTTCTTTTAAGTTTCCCTCTTTTCCCTATTTATCTAAAACTCAAATTAGCAAGTGTAGAAAAACCGCCTTTTTCTCTTTTTAATTAATAAAATTTAATTATCATATGTAGAAAAAAAATCATTTCCTTTTTTTTAAATTTAATACCCCAAAGTAATTTGATTTTACTAAATTAATTGAATTTCTTACCCCCTTCCTTTCACATGTTTATTTATGATTATTATTATTTTTTACCACAAGTATCACTTAGACCTAGATTTTAATTTCCTAGGCTAGGCGACGATTTAATTAGGGATTTTTTTTTTAAATCTTACTTATCATGTCATTCATTTTAGGGTCGACTAGGTTTATTCACTTACCAGTTGAATTCGTGACGTGCCCTTCCGGACGCACTAGGTGCTCCAAGGGTGCCACTCTCCTTTTTATGTTTTCCTTGTGCAATGGTCCCTTCTGATGCACTATGTGCTTCAAGGGTGCCACTCACCTCTTTCCATTTTCCTTGCGCGACGTTCCCTTCCTGACACACTACGTGCTCCAAGGGTGCCACTCGCCTCTTCCCATTTTCCTTGCAGGGCATGCCCTTCAAGACGCACTACGTGCTCTAAGGGTGCCACTCACCTCTTAACTGACTTGGTAGACATAAAAAATCCCTAGAGTCAATACTCTACCAGGTGATCTTGTGGAAGACTAATGGCCTCTAAGGAATAAGGCCCCTGCCTTATTGCATTCCCCTTAGAATCATCGTGAGCAACTGTCGCAGTCTTCCCTCACGACATTGTGGGTCTTCTCTAACTAGGTAATTGTTAACCTACAGTTTGAGCCACGACGAGAGTGCTAATAGGTTGTGTCAAGCTTGTTGTCCACACCTCTCCCTCAAAGTCTTTGGTTTTCACGTGTGACCCCTCTACTCCACATGTGAGTCTCGTCAGCAAGCTATCATCAACCTGCATCATCAATGAATCGTGTCAGCAAAATAATCAATCATCATAACATATAATCAAATTTACACATGTCATATTTACAACAATCAAACCCCAATAGTCCACTCCCTGAATCAATTCAGAGTCTAAGGGATTTAATCGATTCCTCTGCATCCTCGAGCTCCAAAGTCCTTCACACTCAGAAGAATCGAGTCAATAGCACCTGTCTATGTAAATACACAAAATAACATATCATCAAATTCATAATGCCTCATAATCATAATCAAATGGCCAATAGTAAAATAATTTGGATCTCTTGCAAGAAAGTGTCCTCAAAAAATAATTTTGCTCAGTGTGCGCAAGAGCGGGATGTTACAAAATCATAGCATAAATCTCACAATATCATTTGGAAAAATGAAACTAAATGGCCACATATGCGAAGAAATTAACATGATATTTCTTTGAAAAATCATAAAGAGTGGATGCAAACTTGAAAATTCAGCTTGAAACTCAAGTATGGAATATTAGTAGCCATGTATGCCAAAACAGTTCCTCGGAAAGCTTCGAAAATATAAAATTGTCTTTTAAATAATGTCTTTAAAAATTAAAGTCATTTTTCCCAATGGACTAGGATTAGGGCTGTCGTGGACCATTAAATGGAATAAAAACCTAGAAGAAATAAAGAAAGATAGTTAGAAACAAGTCTTATAATTTCACATATTATAAAACAAATAATATCGAGGAATTACTAAGCCAACAAAAGGAAATAAGAGGAAAGCCAAATGTAATAAATGCTTAACTTACCAAGAAGGAAATGTCTTATTACTCTTGTTTCTTTATTGTGTCTTTGTGCCTACCGTTATAAGATTTGGTTCTTTGGGCCTTAGTTGAAGTAACTTTCTCTGGTAATTATTTTGTGTTAATGATATGTTCCAAGGTGTTCCTAAGTTAGTGATCAATATAGTCCTTGATTTGTGGGATGGTGATTTCTTGCTTAACTTGAAGAAAGAAAATATCCTCCACTACTTCTTTTCATTCCACCTATAGTTGATCGATGGATGACAAGTGGTCTCCGTTGTCATTGACAAATGTGAAAAGCCAATGTTTGGGTTCTTCTTTGGGAAACTCTACAGGGTTATTGAATTTGTTAGCTAATGATATCATCATTTCCGCCAAGTGACTATATAGTTGTTCTTTAGTGATGATGATTGAATTCCTAAAAAGTTATGATCCCTACAATTCTTTAACAATACTAAATTCTGTTAAAATATCATTCCTCTCCTTTCATTGATTTTTTGCAAGCATCAATTGCATCTTTAAGCATTTTTACTCATGCCTCCCAACCTGCCTTTATTATCCTTATTCTTATGTTTGAGGGAAATTCTTATTGAATTTCTTTCATGGTCACTCATAGTAGTGACCCATGTGAATAAATTATTTAGCACATTTTTATAGTAAGCTTCATCATGTTGCAAATATTCAGTTAAATTTGAAATACTTTGAGATAGATGTCCTAGCCCGGTGCTGACCTCCCATGCATATGTGATTATCTCAAGTCTTATGTTAATTATTTAAGTAACATATAATCTTACTCCATTCGAAAATTGAATCACTTTCCTAATTGTATTTGAGGTTCTTGGACTACTTGGGGGAGTTTGTAATACCAAAAGTATGGCCAGTAGTTGTGCAAATGGTGGCTTGGGAGTTAGTGCTTCCTCAAGATCGCTTATTATATTATATAATTTAATGTTTTGAAAATATTCATATGAAATTTAATGGGAAAGAGAATCTCCCCCATAAATTTGTAGTTTCATGAGTCTAGATGGTCCAACTCCTGAGACATCAACCATTGAACTTAATTTATGAACTACTTTTTTTTTACACTCACCTTCTCTATCTGCAGTTTATTTTCCTCCTTGTTCTATTGAGTATTGTGTAGCATTAAGGAATACTCCTAAAAAAACATGGGTTATTTATGTTGTTAGGTGCTATGTAATATTTTGTCTTTCCACAATTATTTTGGCCACCCAGTCGGGTAGCTCCATATTGTCAAATTCCATATCATCAACATTTTCTAGGCTTCCTAGATCTTGAGAATTGTTTCTATTTGTGCTTTGTTCCTATTTTGTTGGGACACTATATGTGTCATTTCAAGGTTCAAATGGGGTGGTTTCTCTCCATTGTCACCTCCAACACACCCCTCATTACTCTCTTCTTCATTTCCATTATGTTGTTGTATTATTTTCCTAGAGGAGGAGCTCTTACATGGCCGGGGATTGGAGGATGATTGGACATTAGTACTATTTTACCCCATTTGTCTTATTTTTCTCTGGATTTTAATATGTTAAATTATTTTTGTAAATAATTCATCATTGCATACATTCCTATCCTTTTTTGTTGAGGGATTGTCACTGTTTTCTTCATCAAATCTCATCAAAAGATTGTTGTATCTTATTGACACTAAATATTGCAAGAAAATATCCTTAGGGTCAAGAACCCCTAAGGGCTATGATTTCTTTAGATTAAACATGTTAAGTGTTTATGAGACTTCTTTTGATGCGCCAGTTTCTTGACTCTAAAAAGAATGCTTTGACACAAAATATCTATCATAGATAAAAAAAAAATAGTATAAAGCTTAATAATGCGAGCAAACTTCGGCACAAAATATCTATCACAGAAAAATATCGAGAGTAGAAGGGGGTTGTC
>JASDQU010373736.1:71661-85695 GCA_032191745.1 Picea mariana | reverse complement strand
CTTCTTATGCACCCTACGGATCATTGCCACAAAATAATCCGTATTTTCCATTTCCTGGTCCTACACAACCAATTGCTCCTCCACAAGGACAACCACATGCTGGGGTTAACTTTGTTCAGCCCTCTCCCATTCAACAATTTCAAAATTTTGAACAACTGAATACGACAAATCCATCCCATCAACCAAATAATGCCAAGAAGAAAGCAAAAAACCAAAACAATAATAACCCGTGATCAGGCAGAAATAACCCTCAACAAAACCAACCTGTTGGGGGCAACCAAAACCAGGGTAACCAAAATCCTCAAGGGGACAATAACAACAAACGCCAAGGTAGGAACAACAACAAAAGCTCCAGATGAACTTCTCTTGTTCTCTTTGCGGTGAGTATGGTCATTATACTCACCATTGCCCCCAAATTGATGACTTCAAATAGATGAAAGATTCCATGAACACGCCACGTCCTCCAACACCGCCTACCCCTCAGCAGGACCCACAATAATATTTGCAAAAACCACCCCTAGCGATGTTTCAAAACCCCATTCCACACCAAGGTGTGATGAATACCCAACAGAAGATGCATCCTGCCCCCCCACAGATGGGACAATATCAAAACCCTGGAAATCTGACAGATCGCAATATCCTCCTCACTAGCGAAGAAGAAATTATTCTGCAAACGCACAGTCGTCAATACAACGCACCCCATGAATCTACTCCCACCACTTCAGAAGCAACTCTAGTTACAACCAGACAACCTTTGATGATTCCCTGCCCTAACACTGAACCCACCATTCGTATCCCTCGCATCCCATTATGACAGAATGTTAACAACCCTCAGGCTAGGGCAGCACACAATTACAGTTTGGTCGATGACTTGGCGCAATCTCCTGCAGCATGTCAGTATTGGAGGTCCTACAAACCTATCCAACTCAACGAAAATCCTTATTTCTACCTTGCGAGCAATCAACCTAACTGATACTAGACTCATCACATTCAATCTAGATTGTGGGGAATGTCATCTCCCTGCTTTGGTAGATTTCTGGATACCATTTAAGATTCGAAACATCACGGTTCATCGATGTATCATTGATGAATTTGCATCCACATGTATCATGTCCAAAACTGTATGGCAGAAACTTGGCTCCCCTGAGCTAATACCATCCACCATCACTTTGAGAGATTATGATGGACGACCATCCTCTTCTAAAGGGCTCTTTCAAAATGTCCCCATTGAACTCGGGGGAAAAACCATCCTTATCGAGATTGAGGTTATCGATGCCCCGCTCAATTACAACATCTTGTTCGGACATAGCTACATGTACGCTATGAAAGTAGTAGCCTCTTCTCTATTTCGAACGATGATGTTCCCCCACAACGAGAAGATGATCACCATCGACCAAGTTTCACTAACCACTCCTCCAACATCGATAACATCTTACCTCTTGTCCGAACTAGTTCTGATGCATATCCAGTCATGGATATGGCCCCCAGAATTTTCAAAGACACATCTTTGCTTGGGGCATACCATGAAGCACCACTGCTCATACACCCCTCAACACAAGTGTGTGTCATATCTTCCAATGGAACTAAAACTGAAGATGTCATTCCTCCTCAGAGGCTTCTCCACTCCTTGACATCCCACTAGTGGAAGAAATCCTACCTCAGGAATCCCCTGAGAACCCTATGACACCACTTATCCCTGATTTCACCCTCCCCCAGGGTCAAATCCCAGTTTGGTAGACAATCCCCCAAGCCATTACTCAAATTCCCTTCTTCTACCCCCCACCAGGAGTACAAGATTTCCAGATAGCTGCAACGCTTAACCTTCCCAACATGGTGCTCGCCATTCCAGTATGCTATCTACACCCACCTGCAATGGTTCCTCAACCATCCCTCCCTCCCCAAATAGAGGGAATCCTGATGCAGATTCCAGTACTAACTCCGATCACACCTCCCTCACTCCCACTTGCCAGCACCACTGCGACAGGTGGGGGCAGACGAAATAAGAAAGAGACCACTTCTCTACTTCCCCCCCAAGTTCAACCTTCTTGCACACTTTATGAGAGAGAGGGACACCCCACAAATGGATGCCCCTCTCTCCCCGAGTTACACAATTTGATCCAAATCCCTCGAACAACCACATCGCTCGTCGCTTCACCAAGCACACCTAGTACTACCACCACATCCCCTACTACAAGAAGTAAATGGTTGTGAACCAAATTCACATGTGTCATCTATTCAGAGTATGGACACTACACTCATCATTGCCCTGCCCTACCTTTGTTTCGACAGACGCTAACAACAGTACATCAAATATTTCAGTAAGACCCTCTCTACCCACGCCATTGGGTACCCATGTCACTGACATCCATTATGTCACGACTTCATTCAACGAATGGATGAGGTTCCCTTGCTCTCTTTGTGACTCACTTGATCATTTCACATACCCGTGTCCTTCGATCATTGAATAAAAGTGTCGTCAAATGGCCCTTATTCAAAATCCTCCAACCACCCCACTTCCTGTGACGCAAGTGATTCCCCCTATTCCTTCTCTAGATACTGTTCACTTCACCTCCCCTGAACTTGAGTCACTTCCCATCCCCCCATGGTTCATGGATAGACGGTCTGAGGATTCCCCCCCAAATCCTCCCAATTCCCCGGTTCATTTCCTTCAGAAAATCTTACCCTTGACCACAATTTAGAACCCACAGTATCTAGACATTTGGTTTATGACAAGTACGCCATCGCACCATAGTTGCGACACCCCCTCTAGATCTTCCCCACCTGAAGACAATCACACAGTGACAATCATCAATGTTACTTCCTCAGATCCCCTATATTCTCGCATTTTCCACTCAGACTAAGATATCCTAGAGAAACTAACTACCCCCGATTGCCCATGGAACGCACTCCATCACAAAGCGCTCTTTTTCTCACATGAAGCCTTCGACCCTCCTAGCCAAAACTCCATATGTGCAATCAAAACCAAGGATTTTATTTTGTCAGGGCATATAAACTGGTTCAACAACCCTATCCCTACCCCCAATGCTTTTGAAGAAGGCCACATGGCGAACATTTCTCCCACTGTCAAAATCGACATTTCCATCAAACTCGGAATCATCGAGGAAAGCACCATTGGTGCTGCATGCTCCCCTGAAGAACTCACATCTTACAAATCTCTCTTTTAGGAATATCAAGATATTTTCGCCTGGACATACATGGAGATGCCTGACCTCGATCCTTCTATCGTTGAACATCACATCGACACATGGCCTAATTTAGCCCTAGTATGTCAAAAGAAACGACCACTTCACCCATCCAAAGCCACGGCTATCGAAGCCGAAATCGATGAACTACCTGCTGCAGGGTTCATATACCCCATCGCTTACATGTCATGAGTATCCAACCCCATCCTCGTTAACAAAAAACATGGCACTATTCGCGTTTGCACCGACTTTCATGATCTTAATCATGCTTGTCCCAAAGACAATTTCCCAATGCCTTTCATTGACCAAATTATCAATGATTGTGCAGGCCACGAGGCCCTGTCCTTCATGGACGGGTTCACTGGCTACAATCAAATCCAAATCCATCCAGCAGATTAGTACAAGACCGCATTTACCACCCGATGGGGCACTTTTGCTTATCGTGTCATGCCTTTTGGACTAAAAAATGCAACTGCAACTTTCCGACGGGCCATGACTTACGTTTTCCACGATCTCTCTCACATCATCCTTGCTTACTTGGATGACCTCACTGCTCGATCCAAGAAATGAACTCAACATCTAGATGACTTACGAGTTGTCTTTCAATAGTGTCGCCAGTACAATATCCACTTGAACCCCCTCAAGTGTGTACTTTGTGTCACTGTTAGACGCCTCCTTGGGTTCATCGTCTCCCAACACGACATCACTATGGATCCCCTCAAGGTCCAAACTATCACATAAATTCCACCACCTAGGAATTTGCACCAACTGCAGAGCCTATAAGGCAAAGCCAACTTTTTACGATGCTTTGTCCCAGATTACGCCACTCACGCGCATGGTTTTCTTTGCTTACTGCATCATGATATCACATTCCGATGGGATGAACATGCCCAAACTGCTTTTGATGATTTAAAATCTACACTATCCAATGCTCCTTTGATTAGTCCTCCCAACTATAATCGCGATTACATCCTCTACTTGTCGGCCTCAGCTGTCGCAGTAGCATGAGTTCTCGTTCAACTAGGGGAATGTAACTTTTGGAAATGATGCACCAGGAAAAATAAAAGGTAAAGAAATGGTAAGTTTGAGTAATGGCAAAGGGAAATCTCAAGATGTGTTGTTTGTAGAAGGTCTGAAACATAATTTGTTTAGTGTTAGTCAAGTCTGTGACCGAGGATGTGAAGTCGTTTTTACTTCTAAAGATTGTAGAATAAAATCTATGAATTTAGGACAGCTAGTTGCAAAAGGGATAAGAACATAAAACAATGTCTATGTGTTAAAAGAAGAAAAAGAAGAATGCCACTTAAGCAAGTATAATGAAAGTTGGCTATGGCATAGGAGACTTGGACACTTAAATTTTGATCATATAATCAAGCTAAAAAATAGTGGGGCAGTAAAGGATCTTCCAAAGATATCAAAGCCATGTGATTATGTTTGTAAACCATGCTAGATAGGAAAGCTTACTCGGACACAATTCAAATCTAAAAACTTTCCTTGAACAGAAAAACCTCTCCAGTTAGTACATATGGATTTATGTGGACCATCAAAGAAAGAAGGTACAGGAAAAGTAAATTATTTATGTTGATTATTCTAGACTAACATGGGTTGCCTTTTTGAAGGAAAAATCTGAAGCATTTGAAAAATTCAAAGTGTTTAAGGCTCTAACTGAGAATCAAATAGGAAAAATATTGAAAGCAGTAAGGTCTGATAGAGGAGGAGAGTTTATCTCATGGAACTTCAAAGAGTTCTATGATAAATATGGAATCAAAAGAGAGTACAAAATTCCAAGGACTCCACAGCAAAATGGAGTTGTTGAGACGCAGAATAGATCAGTACAACAAATGACAAGATCAATGATGAATGAAAGGAACATACCTCAGACATATTGGGTGGAAGCAATTTATACAACTGTTCACATTCTTAACAAATCTTATCTCAGACCACACAGTCACAAGACTCCTTATGAACTATGGTTTGGAAGACCTGCCTCAATCAAGCATTTTAAAGTCTTTGAGAGTAAATATTATATTAAGAATAATGATGAAAATATTGGCAAATATGATGACAGGGCCGATGAAGGTATATTCTTGGGTTATGCTACAAACCGTAAAGGGTACATATGTTACAATAAGAGGCTGCATAAATTAGTTGATTGTATAGTCATAAAAGTTGATGAAGAAATCCTGGTCATAAATGTAAGCAGTGTTGAACCAAGCACAAATGATATAGTTGAAGATGATCAGAAAGAGAAGAATCTGAATCAAATGAAGATACAAATACTTAGGCTGACATAAATCAACAGAAAGAAACAAACTCACCTCTCAGAACTGTTAGAAAGAATCATCCTGAAAATCAGATAATTGGAGATATAAATAAAGGAGTTCAGACAAGAAGGAAATTGATTAAAGACTCAGAACAATCTCATGTTGCCTTTTTATCTATGACTGAACCTAAATTTTTTTATGAAGCCAGCCAACATGATGATTGGATTAGAGCTATGAATGAAGAGCTTGATCAGATTGAGANTTGTTCCTAGACCTGAAGACAAGAATGTAATAGGTTCCAAGTGGGTGTTCAAAAATAAAATGACTGAAAAAGGACACGTTGTTAGAAATAAAGCATGATTGGTATGTAAAGGGTATGCACAAGTTGAAGGTCTGGACTTTGATGAAACTTTTGCACCAGTGGCAAGATTGGAAGCCATCATAATGTTTCTTGCATATTCATGTCATAAGAACTTTAAAGTGAATCAGATGGATGTTAAATCATCATTTCTTAATGGAGATCTAGAGGAAGAAGTATATATGGAGCAACCTGAAGGATTCTCATTGACAGATAACCCTGATTATGTCTGCAAGATGAAGAAGGATTTATATGGACTGAAACAAGCACCACGAGCTTGGTATTATAGATTGGACAAATTTTTACAAGACAAAGGATTCAAGAAAGGTACCGTTGATAGCAATCTCTACATAAAAACTGAAGGTGATGGTTTACTAGTTGTTTTGATTTATGTAGATGACATTATTTTTGGCTGTAATAATGATTCCTCTATTCAGTGGTTTGCTAACTCTATGCAAACAGAGTTTGAGATGTCCATGATAGGAGAATTGTCATATTTTCTTGGCTTCCAAGTAAAACAAATTTCCACGGGAATTTTTATCTCTCAAGAAAAATATTTGAAAGAGATGTTGAAGAAATTTCAGATGGAAGATTCTTCTCCTGTTAGTACACCTATGGTGGTTGGTTGCAAGCTCAGTAAATATGACATTTCACCAGATGTTGATCAAAGGACATACCGATCAATGATAGGCAGTCTTATGTACATCACAACATCTCATCCTGATATAATGTAAGCTGTTGGAATGATAGGTCGTTATCAGTCATCTCCTAAGCAAAGTCACTTGGTAGCTATCACAAGGATATTCAAATACTTGAAGGGAACAATGACTTATGGTATGCGGTATCCCAGAAATCATAATTTTCAGTTAACTTCTTATTCAAATGCAAATTGGGCAAATTGTGTGGATGAGAGAAAGAGCACCAGTGGAGTTGCCTTCTTCCTGGGTGACTCGTTGGTAGCATGGATTAGTAAGAAGCAGGGATCTATTTCCTTATCAACTACAGAAGCAGAGTACATAGTTGTTTCTACTCGCTGCACTCAGATTTTGTGGATGATTCAAACTCTTACAGATTTGAAGGTAAATTATACTGATATGATTACAATTCACTATGATAATACTAGTGCCATTAGTGTCTCCAAGAATCCTGTTATTCATTCCAAGACTAAGCATATCCCAATAAAATACCATTTTCTCAGAGAACAAGTTACAAACAGAGTCATCCAGCTGAATTATATTCCTTCCACAAAATAGATAGCTGATATCTTTACTAAACCGTTAGCAGCGACTCCTTTTGGATATCTTCGCCAGAAGTTGGGCATGACCTCACTGTCAAATTAAGAGGGTCCATCCTATCAGGGGGAGTTTGTGTTGGTTGAATATATAATACCTCCAAAGAATACTGCAACAACACAGGGGGAGTATATGCTTGTCACATATCTGATACCTTTGAGATGTACTGCAACAACTCAGGGGGAGCTTGTTTTTTCTTTGACATTGATGTCAAAAGGAGAGAAAGTGTGGTAATTTCAATACAGTGGTAAAGCTGGATGTTCTTGAAGGGGTTCCCATCAATGCCAAAGGGGGAGATTGTTGGCATGTTTTCAGACAGAGGTAGAGTATGCGTGTTTTTTCATTGATGGAAAAGATCAGCACGTTCAACAGAGCGATGATGGCATGGAAATGGAAAGATCAACAGTAAGGAGCAACAGTGATTATTGGATCACCCATCCCGAATTCCTGATGACCGTCAGATCTAAATACAAATAGGAGGAATGCGCAAAAGAGGAGAACAAATCTCAGACGTTGGATCTGAGCGTGAGGACTGACCATCGTTGGATCCAGAAGAAGGAGCACAATCTTTAAGTACAAGATGAAGAGGGCTTACAAAGTCCTAAAAGCAGGAGGGTTGTCCATCATCAAGGAGTACACGTGGCAAGGGATTAACATTTCACTGACTGGAAAGTCAAAGGAAGGCAGTGCTCTAACCTTCCAACTTGCGATAAGATCTGGATCGTTGATCCAAGAGGCACACATGGTGATAGATCAGAGAATGACAAAGGTTTCGTTTCGGAGTTTCGGATACCGGGAGTTGGAGGAGTCAAGGAAGCAACTCACGGCAGGAACTGGCGATATGCGAGATCACAAAAAGATCTGGACCGTCGAATCATCAAGATTGTGGACCGTTGATCTGACTCCATTTTGGAGTTACGGATACCGGGAGTTGGAGGTGTCAAGGACACTCACGACAAGAATACTGAAATGCGAAATCGCGAAGCACCTTTTGGCGCAGCCTGTGGTCACTGTCGGTGGTCACGTGAGGGGAAGGAGCTAGCAGAGCTAAGCTCCATTTCGGTGATCACAACATGAAGAGTCAAGACTCTTCACCTCTGGATTGCTGAAATGCGAAATGCGAAAACGCCTTTTTGTGTAGGCTATGGTCACCGTCGGTGATCATATGAGAAGGTGGAGCTAGCGAAGTTAGTGGAGCTAAGCTCTTTTTCGGTGATCGCAACTTGGAGTGTCGAGACCCTTCGACACAGGATTGCCGAAATGTGAAATGCGAAAGGCATTCTAATTAGAACCGTGGTCACATCCAGTGGGCATATGGAGTAGGCGCGAGATCCATCATTGGTAATCTAGCGATGCAGGTTAATCAAGAATATGATCGAAGGGTCATTGTTTATTTTCATGATTAATAAGTTTAGTTACAATTCAGTTAGAAAATCGAATCATGGTTCTTGATTGGTTGGTGATACAGTTGCTAAGAAGTTTTTGTCTTTGCCCAAGGAGATTCGAGGTGTAACTGATGAGGTTGATGAGTATAAAAGGTGAGATGCAGTGACTGTGTAATGTTGGTTGTTCTAACCAAAACAATGAGATGAACTGTAATAAGGGTAAAATTAAAGAATGCAGAACATGAGATAAAACTCAGAGATGAGTAACAATCGCCGAACAGACAGAAGCAAGAGAAGAATAGCAGAATATCATGTAGCAGAGCAGAACTGCAGAACAGTTTTTGAACCAGAGAAGAATTGCAGAACAGTGAAGGGGTAAGAATTGAAATACCTATATTGTTTGTTAGTCAATCAATTATGCATAATCAGGGAGGCAGGGTGGTGCTAGGGAGGACTGTGGTCCTTTGATATTTGAGTTGGTGCTTGAATATTGGGAGCTGTAGCTTCCATCTAGTTGTGGCTAGAAAATAGGGTGGCAGGGTGGTGCTTGGGAAAACACAGAGTTTTTTGTATACAAGTTAGTTCTTGTATAAATCCAGTTGGTGTTGGAATATTTAGGGAGTTGGTGCTTCCTTCTAGTGGGTGCTAGAGAAACTAGAGAGTTGGTGCTCTCAACAAGTTGGAGCTTGTAAAACAAAGGTAGTAGCCTCACTTTGAGTTGGTGCTCAAACATAGATGATGTACAAAACTTAAAAGACCACCTATCATTACGAAGAAGAAGAGGTTTTCTCCCTTTATGGGTTTCCTCGTGAAAATCTGTCTCTGTGTATATCTTATGTGTGATTGATTCTCATTATTTATGTTGTTCATATGATGTATAATATTGATGGTCACTTGATGAAAGATTAAAAATGGTTTAATAGACTTAAAATTGTTTAAGCACGGTAACAACTGATTCACCCCCCCTCCCAGTTGTCTTAGTAATTTCAACAAGTACATCGTCATGGCAGTAGATTACTTTACCAAATGGGCCGAAGCCATGCCTACTTTCAACAACACCGCTGACACAACAACGCATTTTTTCTTCAACCACGTTATTTCCCAGTTCGGAGTCCCACTACAGTTAGTCTTCGATCAAAGTAAACACTTTGAGAATGAGATCTTCGTCGAACTCTCCTCAAGGTTAGGCTTCTCCCATGAGTTTTCCTCCCCATACTACCCTTAGTCCAATGGATAGGTCAAGGCTGTCAACAAAGTCCTCAAAACCATGTTGCAACGCACTGTCAACAAACATAAGACCAATTGGCATCATATGTTGTTTTCAACATTATGGGTTTATTGCACGCCAGTCAAAATTGCCACCAGTTTTACACCGTTTCATCTCGTCCATGGGATTTAAGCCACCCTCCCCATCGAGTGTGAAATTCCCATGTTACGCACCACCATCGAGCTATTACCTGACACTGCTCCAATGGAGCAGCGCTTGCTGAACTTAGAGTCACTGGATGAACATTGTCGGTCTTCCTTACAGAATAATGAGGCAACTAAGAAATGGTCGAAGGCTACCTTTGACCACCATGTCAACCTTCACTCATTTAACGAAGGAGATCTTATCCTAGCCTACGATATCGCTCATGATACTCTTGGTCATGGGATATTCGAGTCATTATGGCATGGACCCTACATCATCCAACACTACCTCACTAAAGGTGAACGCATCCTGGCCTCTCCAGAAGGCTATCCTTTCAAAGAACCCATCAACGGGTTGTACTTAAAGAATTTTTATGCCTGAGTGTAGTAATTCTACACTAGACTTTTTCTTTTGTACACATTTGTAGAGTTTTTAGTCTTCTTTTGTTCCCTCCATGCCTCATGTCTGATCTACCATCTGTGTTATTGATAGATGCATCCTCCACCGAACTACCACATCGGTTACGCTAACGGAGATGGTCGTTGGACATAGAATATCGCTTCGGCCACTTCGGCCCTATACACCCCCTCACATGAACTGCTCCACTTCAACGACATATGTTTGGGCTCAACAACCAACAACCAATCAGAATATACATCTGTCATTTGCCTCCTCGTTGAGGCCAGTCACCGACACATTCTTCACCTTAGCATCTTATTAGATTCCCAACTTGTCATCTTGCAGCTCAACAATGTGTACCATGTCCGCGATCCTTGCCTCTTTAGAAAATACCTGCAGGTTAGACTCTTATATTGCAATTTTGATTCAATTACATTTACACATATTCCACGACAATTTAATCAAACAACAAATCATGGCCAACCTAGTGTTAGATTGGCATTTATCACATCAAGACATCATCACACATACATGAACTATCAACAGTCTGTCACAGCATATAGATTAGACATCATAAAATCATAACAAAATATCATCACATGTAAACATCACAGAGATCCCAAACATGTATATCCATATATATATATATATATATATATCGATCAATGTGTCATCAATGTTTACAAAATAGTCCACAATGTACATCGCCCGTAAGCAAGTGAACCCCCCACCCCTATAGGTACAAAATGGGTGTCATACTACCCTATACAAACATGGGCTCGTAGGCCTATATAAAGACAAAAATATACATCACATCACTCATGGTACCCCCAGAGCACCACCACCAGGTAATCTATCTGCAGAAGGTGCCCCACCAGCTAGGGGTCCTCCAGGTCTGGGTAGAAGTCCCCCAGTCACCACTGCCCCCGCTATAGCTGCTTTGTGGATCAAAGTCTGCAACTCTATAGAGCCACCCACACACTGCTCTAGGACTCTCTCATCCTAGATATGGGACCACATGCCCTCGAGCACACCCTTCAGTACCACCTCCAACCGACGTCTAATATCCTCTAAGTCCCCGTCAGCCTCTACCTGAGGCGCATGCAATGGCCTTGCACCTGGATCGTCATATCTGCACCTCCAGTCAACTCTTGCATCATCCCCATGCCTCACACCAGCCTTGTCTTTCCGACGTCACTCTCCCACCCACAGCTCTACTCGCGGCGGTCGCACTAGCCCCTGGCGAGCTGACTCTCCAACAAACTCCGCCTCTCGACCTCGCGGCCCCACATATGCAAAAACACAAACAAAGATAGAATCAACATCCATACATATAAACATATGATACACTATCAAAATCACAACACATAAGTACACCAACATACCTATCTGATCCCAATCCTCTCAAGGAGGCAACACCATCTCTGAGTCATGCTGGAAGTCCATCCCACAATATGGGAACTGCATTATAATCTGTGGCATATGGCGCCACACATGCACCAATGTGGCTGTAAAATAGTGGCCACCCTCCCCCCCTCCATGACACATCAAAATCGATGCCCACCGCATCACTCGTGGCTCTCGTGCCCCAGTTGCCGGCAACAACCCTCTAGGGTGCAACATGGGCACCCTCTCTAGAAACCACGCCACCAAGATTGATCCAAAGGCAAAATCACCAGAGTTGGTGGTCTACCATTGATTAATCTTCCCCATCATCTTGGCGTGCAACATCAAGCCCCAAGTGAAAAAGTCTCCATCCAATACTCTCTCAATCATCACAATCATCACTGCTATGCACTGATGCAAGAGCGCATCCATCGCCTCGATATAGACAACTGAACCTGACATAATGTTTGGCCCCGAAGAATACCTCTGTGCCAAATCTACTAAGTGTACATCCCCTAGCAATTGGGGATCAACAGGTAGGGCCATTCCCCGAAAAGGGAGCCCCGTCAAGAAATATACATCGTCCATAGCCTAGAATGTCATTTGTTGGCCCTGCACAATGAAGCACTGCAACTCAATGCTCCACATCGAAATCAGATACTGAAGCAGGTACTCCTGTGACCGTATCAGTGGGCAGTCAAAGAACTTGAGCAACCCATAGGCTGCCAAGGGTCCTCGAATGCCCGACTCATCTCTCACTGCCTCCCTAAGGCGATCCTAGTCCCGCTCTCTCTAGTGGACTGGCATGCTTCACTCATCACCTACATTCCCACAGAAAACAATTGATCAACCATCATCATTCATTCACAAAAATCTTCAAAAAATACAAGTTTTTTCAAAATCCCCAGCTTTGCCTCAGGTGCACGACTGTCACCCCCTACAGGCGCGCACATATGCACTCCTTTTCTTCACACAGGTGTGCATCAATGTGCAACTGTCGAAGAAATAAATGCACATTTGTCACACCCACAGGTGCGCATTCATGCACACCTGTTCTCTACACAACTGCCCACTGGTGCGCAGCTGTAAACTGAAAATGTGCACATCAAATGTGCACCTGTTTGTCCCACCCACATGCCCCCCATGCACGACTGTCTTCAACACAACCACACATCATGCGTGGGAGAGGGAATTATACCCGTGCATCTTAGCATGAGTATCCTTCCTTCTCCCGCGCATTGGTGGGACCACCCCTACAAAAACCCCTAGTATGACCATCTGTACGACCCTACCCAGAAAATAGAACCTATCTACTATGAAGGAGGATGAGATCACTAACCTGGTTCTCACAAATCCTGGATCGATCATCTCGAACTCTCGTAATCTCCAAATCTTGTCTAAAACCTCCATCAACTCACTATGGCAGCAGGTACAAATGAGGTGGCATTGTGGGCCACACAACTATATATAGTCCCCTTTACAAAACTTCCACACTGAGTTACAGGAGCTCAGAGTCTCTTTTTTCTGATTCATCTCTAGCCACGAGATTAGGATCCCACCGCCTATATAGTCACATTCCCTGGGTCACCATCCGCACTCGGCCTTGGGAGAGCATTTTTCTCACATCACATCCAGGTATGTATGCTCATGTTCAAAATGATCAAATAAATGTTATATGTTCTTTATCTTCAGATATTGTTCATGTCGGGTATTCGGTTTTAATGTGTGCAGGTACTTGGTCATCACAAACCAACGCAACCCCTTCAGGTATCTGATCGACACTGGCATGTAATCATTCCCTCTAAAAATAAATTGCATCTTCCAGTCACACCCTCCAACATTCGCCTTTAGGGTCCCTACATCCAGCTCTGCATTACCATCCCCTCCGCTGCAATTTGGTACTGTCACCCGGTAGCACTCTCCCCCACATGAGTTGTCCCATTCATAGTCCCCCNAAATGTCTTATGCATTTCCAAGATTTAGCCACATACTCCTTCTCCTCATTTTGCTAGCTTTCCCAATGGACTCCCAGGTTCTCTCATCATGACTCTATTTTGACTACACCTCCGCAGTATCATTAACCCTCCATTTCATCCACAATCAGTTTCCCATTTGCAAATTTCCCTCCATTCATTTACCTCATACCTAAACCCACCCATGGGCCCCCCACCCTCCACCAATTCTCCACGACACTTGCGCCCCCACAGGCCAAGCCATCTTGCATTGCGGCACCCATTTCTGTATCTATACACTCATCCCAAATTATTCTTTATTCATTTGGTAATTGTAAAAAGACTTTGTTTCCAACATTTACATAGCTTTTGTTGTCGCCCTTA
>JASDQU010373736.1:40007-54754 GCA_032191745.1 Picea mariana | reverse complement strand
ACCATTCTTAATCTTTCTTCAATTGATCATCAATATTATACAACATATGGACAACATAAATAATGAGCATCAGTCACACATAAGATATACACAGAGACAGATTTTCACGAGGAAACCCATAAAGGGATAAAACCTCTTCTTCTTCGAAATGATAAGCAGTCTTTTAAGCTCTGTACATCATCTATGTTTGAGCACCAACTCAAACTGAGGCTACTACCTCTATTTTACAAGCTCCAACTTGTTGAGAGCACCAACTCTCTGGTTTCTCTAGCACCGACTAGAAGGAAGCACCAACTCCCTAAGTGTTCCAGCACCGACTGGATGGAAGCACCTACTTCCACTTATACAAGCACCAACTTGCATATAGAAAACTCTGTGTTTTCCCAAGCACCACCCTGCCACCCTGTTTTCTAGCCACAACTAGATGGAAGCTACAACTCCCAATATTCAAGCACCAACTCGAATATCAGAGGACCACAGTCCTCCCCAGCACCACCCTTCCTCCCTGATTATAAATAAATGATTGAATAACCAACAACACAGATAAATTGATTCTTACCACTTCTTCTCTGTTCTGTAAATCTGGTCTGCTTCTAATTGTTCCGTAAATCTGGTCTGCTTCTAACTGTTCTGCAATTCTTCTCTTCCTCTGTCTGTTCTACAATTCTGCTCTGCTTCAAGTTGTTCTGCAATTCTTCTCTTGCTTCTGTTTATTCCTCATCTGTTACTCATCTCTGAGTTTTATCTCACACTGCGCATACTGTAATTTTCCCTTTCTTACAATTCAACTCATTTTTCATTCAGAACAACCAACCATCCACAGTCATTGTGTCTCCATTTTATCCTATACCACCTATTCAGTTACATCTTGAATCTCCAAGAAAACGCATCAGCAACTGAGTCACCAACCGTCCAAGAATCATGATTCAGTTCTGCTCACTGAATCGTAACTGATCAATTACCTATGAGGTGAAACAGTAACCCTTTGATCAAGTTTCCAATTAACCAGTACCGTTGGATTAAATCCACATGATTTCGCGTTTATCTCATATGCCCACTAGCTGTGACCGAGTGCTAAACAGAATTTGAATTTTGTGATTTCACATCTAGGCATTCCTGTGATGAAGGATCTCGACACTCCAAGTCGCGATCACCGAAACTCTGAGATGGAGCTTAGCACCGCTAGCTTATTCCCCTCACGTGACCTCCGATAGTGACCACAGGCTGCGCCAAAAGGCGCTTTGTATTTCAAAAACTGATGAACTTTATCAAGCCTGATCAACGATCGAGATCTCCAATGATCCGATGGTCTAGATCTCATCGCGATCGCGATCTCGCATATCGCGATTCCTGTGATGAAGGTTCTTGATACTCCAAGTCGTGATCGTCGAGACTCCGAGATGGAGCTTAACACCGCTAGCTTCTTCCTCCATCTTCCACAAATGTAACCACTGGCTGTGACCACAGCCTTATTCGAAAACGCATTTCGCACTTTCGCATCTCGGGTATTCTGTGAAGAGTCCTCTTGACTCTCCATGTTACGAACTTCGAAATAGAGCTTGGCTTCTCTAGCTCTTCTCTCCAGCTCTCAACAATGTGACCACGAGATATGACCACTCGCCAATCAAATGAGCACTTCGCTCCTTTGACTTTCCAGTCAATGAAACGATGATCCCTCGCCACATGTCCCTCTTGGATCAATGGTCAAGATCTTATCGCGATTTCGCAACTTCACGGGCCTTCGTCGTGCCTGATCAATGGTCCATGATCTCGATGATTTGACGGTCCAGATCTTTTCGTGATCTCGCATATCGTGATTTCCCACACCATGCTCTATTGACTCCTCCAATGTGCAAGTAAGCGAAATTCCAATCGCTTGCCACGTGTCCTATGACTCCAACGGTCAGGATTGTTATCGTGAGTTTGAACCTCTTTCCTTTGGATTTCCCGATCTGTGAAACTCTGAAACGAAACCGTTGTTGTGCTTTGACTGTTTTCCTCCTTCTGAGCTTACACTGTTGATCTTTCCATTATCGCTACGCTATTGATCGTGTTGATCTTCGCCATCAATGACAAACACGCATACTCTGCCTCTGTCTAAAAACATGCCAACACAAATCCCATCCTTTGTTGGTCACTTGACATATGTTTTACTAGAAACAACTGCAACAAGAAATCTAAGAGGATCTGCTTTGAAGAAACACTCATATAGCCCATGTCATGCATTTTTTGGAGAATCCACTCATGAGTCACCTAAATGGGTTCATTCTTCACAAAACCCATGTCGCGGAATTTCCTGATTTGTCCTTGACGATCCATAATTTACATGTAAATATTGTTACATGTTGGATACTTCTGATTTTGATTGAAATGTTAATCATGAGCTAGAGGTGGCCACACTAGAGCTGGGTACGAATTGCACAACATAAAACCATGCCAACATGTCTAGGAACAAAACCCTAGTTCTGGAATTTCACCTGGAGTTGTGTAGATATGTCAACCTTGGAAGTCATTTGCTCTTTGTCTGTAGGAAATTTCCGTGTAAACCCTAATTAGTAAAGCCAAACATAGTTCTTCTTAATTTGTTAAAAATAAAGGAAATAAATTATAATAAACCACTTTAACATGTGTAAGGGTATTTTGGTATATTCATGGAGGAATATGTTTAAAAATGGTCATGAATGGTGAGAGGATGATGCGAAAATGAATGACTTGACTAGTGAAAAGATGACAAAATGGAAACCCAACAAAGCTCAAGAATAATTTGAGCAACAATGCTTTATCCACTCTCCCCAATTCCATCACTAGTATATCCCATCTTACTCAACAACTAGAACCCAATACTTGTAGTATGTTTTTCAAACTATGGAGAAAACTTAACAACAATTGCCAATAATACACGAGGAGAGGCCACACCATCAACATCATCCTTCTTACAATCAACATGAGTATATGAAGATGAAGTAGTCTAACAGGGGTTTTAAAATACACCATGAGTCTCCTCAACATTATACTTCTTCACAACAATCGACACTCAGCTAACTTTTAGTTCAAGACCCTTTTTGCATTCCTACAATCCATAAATAGTCTCATATTTCTTAGCCATCTGCAATGATAAAATATCATAATCTTTCTTTAAATCATAGTATTCATCAAACAACGAAATTATCCACTTGGAGGGGAGCAACTTCTTCACGAAGCTCATCAATAGATACCTACAAGAAGGCAACTTCAATCTCAAGTTGTGTATTGGATTTATCCAACCCATTAATATTCTTCTTCATCCTCCATTATTTTTCATCCTCCCTAAGGAACCCTCATTCTTATAATTATACTTGCGATTTATTTACTAGGGACCTAAAAGAACAATATGGTGAAGTTTGGGAGCAAGACTACTTTAGTCAATTCACAATAATCAAGCACTTAGGTGATGTTGAAGACTATAATTCATAATTTTAGGGATTGGCCACTGGGGTGGATTAAAAGAAGACATTAATCACATCCTTTTCCTAAGACATCCATAAAATGTTAATGATGCTACGGATTTTCTCGTCATGTTCAAGCCGAGAATTTGGTTATATGCAAAGCTACCACTAAAACATATGTAAGAAGCATAGATAGATTTGTGCCTCATAGGGAAACCCTACATCAACCTACTTGAATATTACAAAAACAAATGGATGAAAGAAGATAAAAAGGACTATGAGGAAGAAATAGAGGCATCCATACAAATGGGTGACGAAGAACTTGTGAACCTAAAAGAGCAGGCAAAATATGTAGAAATTATTCACAACATAGGATCCAAACATGTGAGAAAAATCAATTCATGCATTGGTGGGTTTGTTAGTACCTAAAACCATTAAGATTGTAGGATATATTAAGAAGCAAAAGGTCATAGTACTTATTGATTCAAGTAGTACACATAACTTTATTGATAAAAAAATTAGCATAGCACCTAAATTTGTTTGTGTATCCAGTGACAAATTTTCAAGTACCTATTGTTGATGGGGAAAGTATTAATTGTGGAGGAAACGTCCATAACATTAAACTTAGTATGGGTGACTATAACTTATCAAGCCCTTCCTCGTGTATATAATTCCTTTTGGAGGAGTAGATGATGTTCTAGGGGTTTAGTGGTTGAGAACTTTGGGTACATTTTCTACAAATTCTAATGAATTACTTATGAGATTTAAATTAGAAGAAATTCAATATGACCTCAAAGGGTTAAAATATTCTCCCTCTTAGATCGTCAATTAACATTGAATGGAAAAGCTCCTAAAATAGGGTGGTAGTGAAGTTATTGTTAGACTTTATTCAATTAAAGTGAAGCAAGAAGATAAACATATTTTGGTTGAATTAGAAGGTACCTTGGAAAATCCTCATAAAGTATTCCAATAAATTCCTAAGTGGATTCCTCCATTTAGAGCTCATGAACATAAAATTTAGTTTATAAGTACACTTCCTAATAAAAGGCCTTATAAATACCCAAATCAAAAAAAGGGGGAGATAGAGAAAATGGTGCAAGATATGTTGAATGCAAGTATTATTTGACCAATCATTAAGAGTTCATCTTCAACCCCTATAGTATTGGTGAGAATAAAGGATAATGTTTGGAGGATGTGTCTTGATTACAAAGATCTAAACAAAATCACCATCACAAAGAAATTCCCCATTCCAAGTATTGACAAACTATTAGATGAACTTAATGGGGTGGCTTACTTCACAAAGTTGTATCTTAAATTAGGATACCACCAAATATAATTAAGAGAATAAGATATTCCCAAAACAACATCTAGAACACATGAATTACACAATGAGTTCTTGGTCATGCCTTTTGGATTGACTAATGCACCTTCTACTCTTCAAAGCCTTATGAACAAAAATATCCGACCTCATCTTAGAAAGTTTGTGTTGGTTTTCTTTGATGATATACTTATCTATAACAAATCATGGGAAGAATAGATTAACATTTTGAAAAGTCCTACAAATTCTTGAGAACAATCAATTGTATGTAAAAATTTCCTAATGTGCTTTTGGGAAACAAGAAATAGAGTATTTGGGACATAATGTTTCAAAGGAAGGGGTCACTGTTGACCCTTCAAAGATTCATGCTATCACAAATTGACCCATTCCTAAGAACATCAAGGGTCTTAGAGGATTTTTGGATCATAAACGATAATATATAAAAAAAAATTAAGAATAATGCACACATTGCAGGGCCACTCACATCTCTCTGGAAGAAAATTTTATTTGTATGAAATGAAGATACTAGCTTAGCATTCTCACTATTAAAGGATGTTATGACTTCTACGCGAGTGTTGGAAACACTTGATTTTGGTAAAACATTCATAGTCGAATGTGATGCATCTAGACAAGGCATTCAAAGTTGTATTAATGCAAGAGGGGAGACCATTGGCTTTTGAAAGTAAATAACTCAAGGGAAAATAATTGGTGAAATCTACTTATGAAAAAGAAATGGGGGAAACATTACATGCACTCAAAAAATGATGACAATATCTAAGTGGAAGGAATTTTAAAGTCAATATGGACCACGATAGCCTAAAGTACTTTCTAGAGCAAACATTGTCATCAAAAGAACAACAAAAATGGGTAGCTAAAACACAAGGGTTTGATTTTGAAGGAATATACAAAAAAGGAAAGGAGAATGTTGTAAAAGATTCTCTTTCCAGAATATAAGAAGTGTCTAGTTTATATTCCATTATATCTTCCATTCTAGTTTGATTGAAAGAAGCTCGCCTTGAATGGCAAGATTAAAATAATACTAGACAAAAAATACAATTTTTAAAAGAAGGGAATAACCCTATGGAACATTAGGATTGGAAAAGAGATGTCCTTATGTACAAGGATGGAATATTTTTATACCCTCAATCAAAATTGAAACAAAAAATATGAAGGGAATCTCATATCTCTCCCATCGAAAGGCATAAGGTTCCTTAAAACGTATCAAAGGATCAATTTTTATTTTTATTTTTATTTTATTTTTTTTGGGTGGGGGGGAGGAATGAAGAAATATATTTAAAATTTTGTAAAAGAATTTTAGTTGTGCCAAATAAATAAAGGAGATACAATCAAGACTTTGGGGTTACTTCATCCCTTACACATACCTAATCAAATATGGGAAGAGATATCAATGGACTTCATTACTGGTTTACCTAAATCAAAAGGTAAGGATGCCATTTTTGTGGTAGTGGATAGACTCACAAAATATTCACATTTTTTTAGAATTCAAAGTACATATACTACAAGCCAAGTAGAAGAAGTGCTCATGAAGGAAATTCATAAGCTTCATGGATTTTCTAATGTAACATCAAGTGTCGAAGATCCAAAATTCACAAGATATTTTTAGAAAGAGTTATGGAAGATAAGGGGAACAAAATTGGCCATGAGTTCAACATATCATCCACAAACATATGATTAAAAAGAAGTAGTTAAAAAATGTAGAGAGGGGTATCTTCATTGCTATTTTTAAGACATGCAATATCAATGAGTCAAGTGGCTTCCTCTAGTATAATGGTGGTATAATAACATCTATCACAACTACTTTGAAGGTCTCCACTTGAGTCTCTTTATGTATCTAGATCCTACTATCACATCCTTTTGATAGGACCATTCTAAAGTAAAATCAATAGACCCACATATGGAAAAGTATAATGAAACTTTGTGATTTCTTAAAGAAAACCTTCAAATGGACCAAAATAGGATGAAGCAACAAGCATATCAATGTCGAAGTGAAAGGCAATTTGAGGTGGGGGATTGGGTATTTTTAGGACTTCAACCTTATATGAAATCTACTCTCAAACATAATAAGAATCAGAAGCTAGCTCCAAATTTTATTAACCCTACAATATTCTTCGAAATATTAGGAGTGGCTTATGAGTTAGATTTACTGTCTTCTTGGATTCATAATCTATTCCATGTCTCTTTCCTAAAAACGGTTTTGGGACACACTATCCCAATACAAGCTAAACTTCCAGAATTAGATGAAGAAGGAAAGTTGATTCTTGAACCAAAAGAAATTATAAATGGGAGTTCTCTTTCTCTTTAGAATAAACCATTATGGAGAACCTAATTAAGTGGAAGAATATGCCTAAAGAAGAATCTACATGGGAAGATGAGAAATTCATGAAGAAGCACCCTCAATTACAAGATTTAAGGGAAAATAGCCATGTTTTAAGAGGGGGGGAATCCATTAGGGCCATGAGCCTCATTCGTTATTAGTTTATTAATTATATTTAGGTCTACCTAGAGTGTACGGTACATCATGCCCACTTTATCTCCCATTTATAACTAGGGATATTCATTTGAATTATTATCTTGTGCATTTGTAAAAGGAGGTTTCCCCCTTGAAGATGCTTCTTATTCAATGATTATTTATCATTATAAAGACATGCAATGTCTTATTATTTATATTTATATGATAATTTTTTCATTGGGTACATAACACATTCCCTTCCACATGTAGTTGTAATGAAAAATATGGGCTCTAACAATATGATGCTATTGTCCCTGTAGTGTGTTAATTTTGTAGAGAATTTGGAATATGGCTTGTGACTATTGTTAAGAAAAGATATGTCTTGAAAACTATGGGGAAAATCTATTTCCTAAAAAAATAGGCATTCTAGGTTTAAAAGGAATAGTTTAGGGCTCAAATATCTAGAGATCTAGACAATTTCTCTTTGGTTCCATTCCTAGTCATTCCAAGAGAAACTTGCAACATGCAATGAAGATTGTCTAATTTCTAGGGGTAACTATCTTTGGGAGAGCCATGGAACTCTGGTAGAGGCCTGCATATTTACTTTGATGTGACAAGATCAAACAAAATATCACAAAGCACAATCTATTTATTGAAACAAGTTTTTTGACTTGTTTAGAACACTTACTTTGGCTTCATGATACTCATTCTAAGGTTGGTCAACGTTAGAGTTATGTAACCGCCACATAATGATGGTTCATAATAGTTATAGAAACCTATATCAAATAATATTTTATTGTCTCAAGTATTTTATTCTCGTCAAGTTGGATCTTGGTAAAGGGTCAACCAACCCTTCTCTGGATTATTTTTCTTGTCAAATGTAACCTAGGGAAGGGTTGGTTGACCCTTTTTCCATCTTAGTATTCTCATCAAGGGAGAGCTCAAGGAAGGGTCAGCTAACTCTTCCTCGAGCATATTATTCACATCAATGGGGATCCCAAGGAAGGGTCAATTGACCCTTCCTCAAACATAGTATTCTTATCGAGGGGAACCTCAATAAATATCAATCGACCCTTCCTTTATATTAGTTTTCTCATCGAGGGGAGCATAGGGAAAAGTCAACTGGCCCTTCCACTAGATTATATTTCCCATCGTGAGGATTCCAAGGAAGGGATAGCTGGCTTTTGTCGAGAATAGTATTCCTGTCAATGGATATCCTAAGGAAGTGTCAACCAACCCTTCCTTAAGCATAGTATTCTTGTCAAGAGGGAGCCCAAGGAAGGGTTGGTCAACACTTCATCTAGATTATAATTTTCATCAAGGGGAGCCCGGGGAAGGTTTGATTGAGCATTCCTCCAACATAGTATCCTTGTCAAGGGGTACCACGAGAAGGATTTATCAACCCTTCCTCTAGATTAATTTTCTCATTGAGGGGATCCAGATGAAGGGTTGATTGACCCTTCCTTTAACATAGTATTCTCATCGAGGGGGAACCTGGGGAAGGGTAGACCAACCCTTCCTCAAGCATACTATTTATGTTAGTAGGGATCCCAAGGAAGGATAAATTGACCCTTCATCATAGTATTATTATCAAGGGAGAGCTTAGGGAAGGGTTGGTCAACCCTTCATCGGCATCATATTTCCTATCGAGGGGAGCCCAAGTAAGTGTTGGTAATCACTTCATCTACCTTAGTATTTTAATTGAGAGGAATCCTAAGGAAGGGTTGACTAACCATTCCTCTAGGTTAGTTTTCTTATCAAGGGGTCCTTGGAGAAGGGTCAACCAACCCTTCCTTCAACATGTTATTCTCAACAAGGGGAAGATGGGGGAAGGGTAGGTCAAACCTTCCTCAAGCATAGTATTAACATCAATGGTGATCCTAGGGAAGGGTTTGTTGACCCTATCTTGAGCATAATATCATTGTTGAGTAGGAGCTCAAGGAAGAGAAAATCAACACTTCCTCTAGATTATTTTTCTCATTAAAGGGATCTTGGGGAAAGTTCAACTAAATATTTCTCTAGATTAGCTTTAACATCAAGGCAAGACTAATGATGGGTTATCCAAACCTTCTTTTAGCATAGTATTCATGTCAATGGGGATCCTTGGGAAGGGTTAGCTAACCCTTTCTTGATCATAGTATTCTTGTCAAAGAGGAGCCAAGGAAAGGGTCGACCCACCATTCCTCAAGCATATTATTCTTATCGAAGGGGAGCTGGGGAAAGGGTCAAATAACCCTTCCTATAGATTATATTTATCATCAAGGGGATCCTAAGGAGAGGTTGGATAACCCTTCCTCTAGCTTGGTATTCTCATTAAGTGTGATTTTGGGGAAGGTCCAATCAACCCTTCCTGAAGTATAGTATTTTCATCGAGGGTGAGCCCAAGGAAGAGTCAACCAACCCTTCCTTGAGTATAGTATTCATGTTGAGGGGGAGCTTGGGGAAGGGTCGAGTGATACTTCCTTGAGAATAGTATTATCATTGAGGGGGATCCTAGGGAAGGGTTAGTTAACCATTCCTTGAGCATAGTATTTTCATCAAGGGGGACTTGGGGAAGGGTGGATTTACCCTTCCTCTAGATAAGTATTATCATTGATGTTGAGCCATGGGAAGTGTAAGTCGATCCTTCCTCTAGATTTGTATTCTCTTCAAGGGTGAGCTTGACAAAGAATCATTTGACCCTTTCTTAAGCATAGTATTCCCATCGAGGGGAAGCCAAGGAAGTGTTGGTTGATCCTTCCTCCAACTTAGTATTTTTGTCGATGGTGAGCCCTAGAAAGGGTCATTTGACCCTTCCTCTAGCTTAATATTATCATCGAGGTTGATACAAAGGAACATAGTATTCCTCAAGCATAGAATTCTCATTAAGGGGGACCCCAATTAAGGTTTGATTGACCTTTTTTGAAATATAGTATTCATATCGATGGTGAGCCCAAAGAAGTGATGATTAACCCTTCCTAGAGCATAGTATTTAGGTAGAGGGTGAACTCATGAAATTGAAGGTCAATCCTTCCTCGAGCATATCTCATAGATTCAAAGGATAAGGAATGAATGACCAATCATTCCTCAAGCATAGTATTATCATTTAGGGGGAATCTAAGGAATTGTTTCCAATCCCTTGAGATTAATATTTTTTTAGAGGGGTATCCAAGAGAATGGTCATCCATTAAACCTTTTCTCTAGAATTAAATTCTAATCGAGGGGGATCTTGCAGAAGGGTTAGATAACCCTTCCTTGAGCATAGTATTCTCATCAAGGGGCATCTATGAAAGGTTTATTTAACCTTTCATTTAGCTTAGTGTTCTTATTGATGGTGAGATTGAGGAAGGGTCAATCGACTCCTTCTCCAACTCAATATTCTTGTTGAGAGTGAGGGCAAGGATCAAGGGCAAACTAATCCTTCCTCGAGTCTAATATTCATGTTGAGAGGGATCCCAAGGAAGGGTTGTTTGAACCTTCCTCAAGTATAGTATCCATGTCAAGGGGGATCCCAAGGAAGGTGATGAAGTTTTAAATTACTTTCTAATTAGTTAGCAAGCAACCGAGGAGTTGTACATCTAATTATCAATCCAGGGTCATATATTACTTGCAAATTATCATGCACCATATATGCAAGTTGTAGTTTTGTTTTTGCTAAATATTTGTATTAATTTTAGTGTCACAAATCCAGGATTCAAGATACTTAATTAAGTTACCAAACTATACTATTTCCTGAGTTGCAAAAAAGTAAATATCACACTTGCAGGAAAGGAAAGTCACACTTGTGGAATTTTAAATCACACTTGCATGAAGTAAATCATAGTTGTAGAAATTGAAATCACACTTGTAGAAATTGAAATCACAATTGTAGAAATTGAAATCACAATTGTAGAAAGTAAATCACACTTATAGAAAGTAACACATAGTTGCAGAAATTAAATCACACTTGCGGAAAGTAAATCTTTCTTGCTATGATCTATTGGTGACTTGCTCAAGTATAATGAAGGTCTTGTTTTGTTGTGGAAATTATGTGTTTGCACATCCAACAAAAATTCAATCTAATATCAATCCCAAACTACCAAATACTAAAGCTATCACAAATTAGAAAGCACAAAAAATAAAGTGCAGTTGCAAGCAGAGTTGCAACACTAGGGAAATCACAACGACGCGAGTTGCAGTAACAAAGATGCAACACTAAAGAAATTGCAACGACGCGAGTTGCAACATGACAAAAATTATAGTGATACGAGTTGTTGAAATAACATCTATGATTATAAACTCATAAAAACCAAATCAATGCTGAATTGTAGTTTACAATTGTGGAACTCCCAACACCAAGAAATTAAACATTAACCACGCATGAATTGGAATTGTTGTTCTATGAAATTTAGAATCGCAATAGTCTGAGAAATGAAATAACTATTAGAACAAATAAACATAATTAAAATATTAAATCCTACACTAATATATACGAAGTACCTGACTAAGGAGGGGGCCCTACCCCCTTAGGAAAGGTACTGAGCTATGAAATCAAAATAGCACGATCGTTCAACATGAAATTACACGGACATGAAGAAGAAACATAATTATATTGCAGTAGTATGAGAGTTACAATAACAACAAAATGCGATTGTTAGAATAATTCTCCTCCCAGGCCTTAGCTCTAGGAAAGTTGAGGTTCTTATACAACATGACTAATGTCTAAAATTATACAAGAGATGAATGGATAGCCATGAGAATCTGGTTGTTTATCTGGTTACATTGATTTTTTCAAATTTTAGTGAAGATCGGGTGTGTGTTGACTTGGTAGGAAAACTTATTTCTCTTTTAGTCATCTACTTGCCTCTTGTCGCCTTCCCTTGTGAATATCATTTCCTAACTATTGGTTGTAGTGTTGACCGTTGTGTTGACAGAATTTGTACTCGGAATCAAAGGAACGATAGACTCATATCCGTGACAATAGAGAGAGTTCTTGGAGTTGCAGTCGTTGTTCAAAGTCGCAACAATAGAGAGTGCACTTGGAGTTATAACATTTGAATTGTGCAACCGTTAGCAAAAAGAGTGCACTTGGAGTTACAGCATTTGGATTGTTCTTGAATTTGAAACAACATAAAGTGCACTTGGAGTTGCAGCATTTGAATTGTTCCTGAATTTGCAACAACATAAAGTCCACTTGGAGTTGCATCAGAGGGGTATTACAACCACTATGAGTAGTTGCAGCTATTGTATTACTCCTGTGGAGCAATATTAGTACATGAAAGTAAACGGTTCCTTTAAGAAATATGAAAGAATGGTGTAAAAAAGGCATATGGGGGGAGATTCATACCTTAGTGATAAGTAGGGAAAAATAGATAAGGAAAGTATCAAAAAGGAAGTAATCAATGGAAAATGGTAAGCAAAAAGGTATTAGATGGGTGTTGAAAGTATGTCAATTTAAGCACTCGTCAGAAGAGTCGATCAATAATTCCTAGAGGATAATATTTTCATTGAGGGGGGTCTAAGGAACAATTGGTTGACCATCCATCCAACTTAGTATTCTTATCAAAAGTGAACCATGGAAATGGTTTATCAACCCTTCCTCCACCTTAATAATCTCATCGAGGGTGAACCCAATGAAGGGTTGTCTGACCCTTCCTCAAGCATAGTGTTATCATTAAGGGGGAGCTAGGGAAGGGTCAACTAACCTTTCCTCCAACTTAATATTCTCGTCAATGATGAGTCTTGGGAAGGGTAAATCGACCCTTGCTCTAGCTTAGTATTGTCATCAAGGATGATCCTAGGAATCCTAGGGAAGGGTTGGTTAACCTTACCTTAAGTATAATATTCTCATCATGGGGACCCTAGTTAAGGATAACTTGATCCTTTCTTTAAGGTGATCCTAAGGAAGGGTAGAGAAACCTTTCCTCAAGTATAGTATTCCCATCAAGCCCCCCCCATTAAGGTCCAATTGACTCTTTCTAAAGAATAGTATTCATGTCGACAATGAGCCCAAAGAAGTGATGGTTGACTCTTCCTAGAGAATACTATTTGGGTAAAGGGTGAACCCCTTAAATGGAAGGGTTATCCATACTTGAGATTTTCATTTCTTCAACTAGTCAATGTTCACAAATTAATTCCTATTTTGTATATTGGTTTCCTTGTTAGAAAGGCCACATTAATGTCTGAAACATATTTCCATTGAAGGTAGAATATAAGAAATTAGTTGAATAATTCTAGTATATTGAACGATTTTATTTTGATATGTAAAAGATTTTTAATTCATGCAAATATTATACATACATTTTGGCAATTATGGGACCAATAATTAGGTATTGGCAAGTGTGTACATGAAGATATTAAATCCTATCCATGATTGAACATTAAGATTTAAAAATCTATAAAAAAATTCCAATCCCTTGTTGCTTCAACATTCTAAACTCCTATATTATGTTGAGAGGAATATGATCTTTTAATTAATCTGGGCACTTACAGGTTGCATTAATCAAGATGGCATGTGAATAGAAAAAGTGAAAAATATTGATATGACTTCTTGGTTCCTTCAACCTAGTCTTATTAACTTGTATGAACATATCTCCACTACAATAATGAATCTTCCCTATTATCCCCGATTTCTAGGGATAAATAAGAGATCATGTCTCGAGGCCCACAAGTCCTAGATATGGAGTACCGAGAGCAGGATTGACCCGAGCATGGCCCTGGAGGGCCCATTCTTTTCTTCTTTCATCAGATTCATCTTGTCAGCAGCAGTAACATCCATCACCATCGGCTTGGCCTTGTATCGGAAAAGGATCGTGCTCCATGAGGTAATTGGTCTAGGTATCATGGTATGTGTCACTTTTGATCATTATAACCTTTAAATGTATGGATCTAATTCCTTTTATTTCTGACAACTGTTTGGATCTTACATTGGCCCACTTGACCATGCTTGGGGAGATTGACTGGGTACCCTAGCAAGCCTGTACCCATAGGTTTTGTATTGCCACTGGGGGATTTTTGAAGAGCCATCGTCCGGTCACATCATACCACCACTTTTCCATCTTATCTCCCGCTCATCTGTCCCATTTCCCTTGTCTGGGCATTAGGATGATCTATTTGTAGGGTTGCACCTTATTTCGTGGGAAGAAGGGGCTAAAGGCCCAGAAGGTAAAAGCATCCGGTAAAAGATAAAAGCCTAGAAATAGAACCTTGAGATGCTTCGCCCAGGGATCCCCGAGAAGGCAATAAAATGTCTCTCAGTAAGAAACAAGAGGGACCCAAAAAAATAACAAACAAGAACTAATCAAGAGGATAGGGGTTCTCATCACGAGCCAACCTATTATGTTCATGGGTACCTAACGGCATGACATTGCCACCATCTGGTTACAACGCTAGGGCGGTGACCTTTGTTTGCATGGCCAAGGGAAATGGGGTCTCATCACGAGCCAGCCTTATCATCGTTGTGAAAGTACTTGTGGGTAACACTGTCAGCTCTGGTCACCATGCCAAGGTAGTGTCCTCTGGTTAGCCCTTGAATAAAAAGAAAAAGAAGAAGAAAAAACAAATAAAGAAAAGAATA
>JASDQU010373735.1:105124-119602 GCA_032191745.1 Picea mariana | reverse complement strand
TAAGACAAGAATCCCCTAGGAGACAATTATCCCACTTTCTCTTCCTGTCAAAAATAGCTTTGAATTTGTACTAATAAATCTGTGTTTTTTCATGTAGCAATTCTCTGGTGTGATGTACTTCTATCAATTGACAAATCCTTCATTGCCCATCATTTGTTTGTTTAATTTCATCCTGTAAAACTTTCATTACTAGAAATCCTAATTGAATAGGAAAAGTTGCATTAGTCCCATATACCAATTGAAAAGGATAAGTTCCATTGGATTTCTTCGTACTAATCCTATCATCCCATAATGCATATTTAAGCTTATAATCCCAGACCTTCTTATTATCTGCTAACAGGTTTTTGATGATCCTCATCAAAAGTTTGTTAGAAGACTCCACTAACCCATTACCTTGTGGGTAATAAAGTGTTGAATGTTTAAAAATGATATTGTATCTATCACAAAAGTTTATCATTTCATCATATTTAAATGATTGTGCATTATCTGTCAATATTTTCCCAGGACAACCAAATATTCTCCTCGATAAATTTGATTATAAAATTATCTATTTCATTTCTGGTAGGAATGGATTCTATGTACTTTTAAAAAAAGTTTGTAGCTGTGAGGATTCACCTATGCTTTCCACTGGAAGGAGGATGAATTTTTCAAATGAAATCCAAATCCCATTGCTGAAAAGTGTTAAAATATTCGATGTGCTCATTTTACCATATACAATATCACTATTGTCTCCCTACCATAGGCATGCAGCCACCCCCTAGCACTTTCATCTTTACTAGATAGAATTATTCTGGAAATCCACACTAGAACCAACAGACAAACCCTAGTTGAAGTAGTAGCATGAGATGGAACCAAAAACCACCATCGAACTGCAGAAGCGATACAAGACAAGGAGAGTGCACCTCCTCCAAGTGTAGCGCACAAGATAGAGTCTCCACAACCATAGAACAAGAACAATGCTCAACTACAGTAGTTGCAGTTTCACTTCTTAGGCTAGCACCAAGAATATGACCACCAAGTATATCAAAATACCACCAATAATGTCACCAAGAATACCACCAAGAGATACTAGAAGGTAGACTGAATATCTTAGGCTAGATAGCACTAGAGAGAGACCAAGAAACACCCCAGAAGATTCATCTTCCTTTATTGCAACTGCAGCTCCAAAATTGTGCTATACCTTTCTGAGAGAGTGAGTGAATTTTGTGTACAAATGAGTTCAAGCACATTCTATTTATAGTCCTTGTCACTTTTTTAAGATGACTTCTCTTTCTGGATGGTAATACTTTATTATTATTTATTCTACTGAGATGAATTGTCTTCTAGGGTTTTTACACATCTATTTAGGGTTTCTCTTGCTTCTAGAATATTATATTCTATTCAAAGGTTACATATGGAGTTTAATACCTCTCACAACTACCATAATATCAACACTCCCTCCTATCTAGGGAGGTATTAACTGTAATTCTCTCAAACACATCCATCCATTTCACATGGTATGGGAAAGGATCACATAGTCTTTCAGACCATTCTATAGGTCGCATCATAATTGACACACAAGATACCTCATGATCATGCAGATCAAGTCACGAGCATCATCATCACTATCCATTGAGCTGACAATCACCTCCAACACTACTGGTAGTCTCCATGGAAATCAGGTAGTAGCACATAGTTACTACAATTCCATCCAATAGATCACAATAGTGTCGATCCATAGTAATACACAAATGTTATTCAGTGGTACACAACCACTCCTAGTAGTGCACAACTACTATATAGTGACACAGAGTCACTACCAGTGGAACACATCCACCACAATAACACATAGCTACTATCCAAACACACACAATCTCCTGGCATCAAATCATATAATCGTCTGCATCACCTCTTGAGGACATACTCCATCTGCGTAATCGAGCATGATGATGAAGAAGTCATGTGTTGGACTTAGCACACTCAACAAATTGTCTCGCATAAGTCACTTACTCAGCCGAGTGATATAGGTACCATTGTTCCTATCCTGGTTATTTCCTGTGACACAGAAAGAATGACTTCCTACAACACAGGAAGCTTCCTGGGTTGTAGCTTGGATTCTCTCATATTGTCCCACAATTTTACTTCGATATCTTCCACTTCTTTTTCCAGCTCATACTAGGCTACCTGAATTAATTCAATCTTCTTCGCAAGCTCACTTGTTGTAGTGGATTATGGCGGTTGTATTTCTGATCATTTTCCAGGCCTCTGTTAACTTTTCCTTCACCTTCTCGACTTTATTCGCTGCCTGAATATTTAAGAATTCCTCCTACGTTCTTTGTGTCTATGCCAAGATTCCTTCTTGCTTCCAAAATTTAGCTTCCCATTCAGCCTGTTGGATCCTCTAGTCCAATTGCTCAATTGAGTCTCTTATTATTCCCTTTAGTTGCATTGTCAACAACTGAGCGATGTCTCCAAATGAAGTAATGAAATCCATGGGTAATATGACTTGTAGTGGCAGTCCATTAGCCATCAAATGTTCTGAGGGTGTCTCCACCTATTCTTCCCCTATGGATGGACCTTGTAGTTGATGTGCACTTTTCATCTTCAGAGATATCAGAAGTGTAGGGAGAACCTCTAGCTCTGCTAGGAAAAGATGTAACAGTTATACGCATTGTTGTAGATTATGGAGTACTAGATACAGTTATTCTTTTAGAGATGATTTTCTTTGTCCAGATGTTTTTTGGGGTTCTGTATGAACTGGTTATGTTCCTATCTCTATATGTAACGAAATTGTTGGAGTCTCGCCTCTGAGAATCAGAATCTCAACACTGACTGCTAAGAAATGCCTCTAGGTTATTGGAACTTGCAATTCTAGGGTGACTGATGGAATTTCTTATTGTTGACTCTCTATCGAAGGTAGAGTGACCAAAATGGGTATTGATGGAGTGACTGGCTGGCTCAAGGCTTTCCTAGTCAAAGTAATGGGTTCTTATACAATCTTAGAAGGGTCAGGGTTATCCAGTTGTGGGTTGGGAGGAAATAGTGGTCTCATGTGGTGGCGATGGGGCTTGTGGTGGAAATGGGGCTTGCAGTGGTGATGGGACTTTCTTAGTAATAATGGTTGAGAATGCACTAGCATCGAGCTGAGGATCATCTATGATGTTGATCACAATCTGGGCAGGTCAAGTGGCTACTTTGGTATGAGGCACAACCAATGATATTGGATGTGGTTTGAAGAACTTGACAGGGGAAATTCATTTTTTGGGTTTCTTAATTTAGACATCCCCTATGAATGAAACTGCTAGGATTTTGTTGACATCCTTCCCTGATAGCACGACATGTTCTGGGAGCTACAGAAACACAGGCAATGTCCTCTTCTTCTTCTCTAGAGGTTCCTCATCCTCTTCTTCTTCTAAGTCTAATGGAATTCAGAACTTCTTATTCTTCTCTACTGGGATGGAACTTGGCCCCACTCCTTACTACCCCTTTTTCTTCAGGAGCCCTGGTGGCAAGAGATAATGCATACCAGAATTATGTGGGTTGCGCTTGATTCCATTCCATGAAATGACCTATTTTTCAAATGCTTCCTCATCAAGGTAGAAAGGTAGCAACCTTAAGTGGAAGTCCTCAGGTATCGCATGCCTCAGCTAGACAATATTATTATGGCGATTCAGACCAAAGGCGATGTTCTGAGTGTTTATATTCAACATCTCCTATGGTATGCACCACCACTGAGTTGCATCAATTAACTGATTGTACCACTTTGAAAAGGCCGTATTTTTTAATTCCAGGTTCTCCTAATCTGACCTTGCATGCCACAGATCAAAAATTTTCGCAAGGTGTCCTTTGTCCACCTATGCCAACTTTCTTCCTTTGGGTGGCCTCCATTTCCACATTGAAAATGCTACTAATAGGCATTCATATGTGAACGTTCCTCCTTTCTCCTGAGCTTCCTCACATACAACCAGGAGTTCCTCTAGGAGGTATTTGCACTAGTTGAACACAACTCCATTTGCACAGAAGTCTACTACGGAAAGAGAATCTAAGGTGCATTCACCCTTATATTAGGATCACATGACCTTACTCACAATGAAATAGCAGGATGTCCATAATGTTTTTGGGATAATTGGGTCAATATTTTTCATTCTCCCTCCTCTCTGCGTATGAAATTTTTCGTACATGATGACTTCTCTCTCCCTCTTCCCATTCTTGCTTGGGCCTTTAAATCCTTTGGACACATCCTCACCCTCGATGGATAATATGGAGAGCTAGTGGATGACATCCACATGAATTTAATATCTTCGGTCGAGCCATAGGATCCTATCATGCACTTGAATGATCAAAAATGTTTTTCACCATGTAACCTCACCAGTGGTCCTAAATACCGGTAAATCCATAAGGTGCATGATTGTGGAGTTGAACAAGTTGATGAAGTCTGGTTTGGGGACAAATTTAATGCCTCCCATGGCATCTAGAGCCAAGTCCCAAAACACACTAATGTTCATATGTGGAAACAAGAACTGGTCCATTAGGTCAAGGTCCTAGGAGTTTTACTTTCTCAGTCTTCCCCTTGAAATCACCTATGAATTTGATTATGGGATCATACGACTCATTTGGAATTGATTCTTTGGGAGATAGACTCTAGAATCATGTTTATCTCAACATGTTGGATCTGGAGTGCTGGTAAACTGGGTGATTTGGGTTCGGGTTTGTGACTAGGGAGAGAAAAACCTCTTAGAGTATGCTCTGGTGTAGATAGTTCAAAACCAGAGGGAAGATAAAAACAACCAGTGAGTTACACTCTGTGAGTTCACAGGGTCTTATAATTGGATAACTGGAAAAATCTGTAGGTGCACATAAGGACACTCATCATTAGGCCATAAACACAATCTTAGGTTTAGGTGTCTGACGAGACTAATGACGGGGTAAGATCTATAGGGGGATCCTGGATTTTATTGAACATACTGATAGGGATGTGGTTGACCTAAGGGGCTTACCATTTTAACAGTTGATAATCCCAGTGGGGATATCGATGGAGTCTACGCATATCACGCCTTTATGGCTTAACAAAAAATTATGATGGGTTAATATAGCTATCATAAAGGGTATAACTAGACGAGATGCGTGTGGCACATGGGCTATGATTTAGTTTGTATTTTCCCTCCCTCTGACCACAATGGTAGTCCCCATCATATTAATAACTTCATTTAATGTAATGGTGACTCTTCCAACCCTGGGCATCCAAAGAAGTGTTTCTACATAGAAGAAACACTTAGATTGAAAAAGGAACATATTTCGTGGCACAACTATGCACATTCCGACGTTATTAACTGAATTAAAGAAATTACAAAAGAATAAAATCTAACTATTATACATGATCCTTTGGACTGGAGAATCCATACTTTAGCTCAATCATGAGAAATGTATGATTTCAAGAAGTTTCCATTCACCCAAGATGGTCGAACGATACCATCCAGTTACGACAAATTTACTGCACTAGAGTGTCAGATTTCCACAACTATGAATGAACCCAACCAATGCATGCACAACTTGTCTGGATGCTTCTGATATTGGCTATTGTAGAGTAGTACCTTATCCCCTTGCTTAATTTTTGGACTAAATATGACTTTCATGACAATATTTTTGTCTATGTTTCTCAACTGTCCGATGAAAGTCTGCTAAAAATATTGCTTCCTCAAGTTCTTGGAAGTTTGCAATCCTCTGCACAATTGATTCATCATTTGGCATGTGTGTAGACTGTGTTATCTAGAGACTAGGGGTGATAAATTCTGCAAGTACAATGACTTATTTCCCATAAACCAACTAAAATGGAGTATACATGTGCAGTTTCTTCATGGTAGTCTTGTAATCCCACAGGACTGGTGGAACTCTATCATCCTAGTCTTCATAAAATAGAAATTCTTTCTAATCCTGAATTTAGATCATTGAATGAAACTTTACAGAAAATAGGAATTTACAACGAATCTTGGTTGCTCTTGAATCTATAATCCATAACTTATAGATATAGGCTATATCTAATCATTTCATTCAACTAAGAAAGAAAAAGATAAGAAGATACACAAGAAGCATAAATTGATATCGAAACTATAGGATTTCCTCAATAAGGAAACATATGCACAGAGTTTGCTAAAATATTTTACAATTGATTTTCAATACCCAGACTTCCAACCCTATTTTTGATTTTCAAACTTTTGTTTTATAGATATAAAATTGACTTCAAWCCTRGATCTAAGATCCRGATTTTGTGKATATAGTCTCATTTTAGAAAAATATAACAACTAAACCATATTTTATTATTTGGAATATGAAATCCATTTTTCATTTCTAGATCCACATTTAGAGCAACATTGGTTGGACATAATTTGTCTAAGTTTAGATTACAATAGAKACCTTYTAAAATAAATCTTATAACTAAGGATTACTTTAAAACTATCCTCTTACTAAAGTATAAAATTCACAAAATAAAAAATTGTTGTTTTCAATAAATTTGGTAGCACTTTTACTTTTATTTAGGCAGGAATYAACCAAACTTTTGGAACTGATGGATGTATGCCAATGCTTTCCCTAAACATAATATTMTACCATCTGAAATCCYTGTGTTKCTCCTCTACTAAAGCTTGTCCATTGCATCCACTGACATCCTCAGACCTTCTTTGTCCTGATTCCTATATTTTTCCTRTATCCATTTAACTTTCCATTATTTATTCCTTCTTAATAGGTAAAACCCCTTGTTCTGAAATGGATAACGCTGAAATTTTTTCTATAACATGTTCTTGGAACTCGATTTTCCTCATGGCATTTTTGGTTACCCGTGTAAAATTTTTAAAATATCGTTCTTAAACAAACATCTAGATAATATGGCTTTTAGAATTTTTGGAAATTTCAACCTTTTCGAGCTTGATATAATATTCATTTTTATGGGGTTTTGAGATTCATATTTAAACCCAGACAAAGATAAAAATTGTTGCCAATATATTTTATTTTTTGTTTAATTATTTAACGATTAATAGCTTAATTAAACCTTGATGGAAGACACTGTGCTTATTCCTCTTATGACTGGCCTAAACTCTAATGAAATTTTTCTTAAACTCTTCAACATGAAGAATGGAAAGTTCATTCTTTTATCTCCATAAATATGCAATAAAAACCTCATATGGTATAGAAGAAGAATAGAAAACCTACCTTCATAGGTTATATATAGTTGAACCATTTTGACTGTCTTGTTTCATTAATCTTGAAGCCACCTCCCTTTAATTTTTTTCCCCAACTTGGATTCTGATACTCAGGCTTCAAGGACTGATTCAAATTGGAATCCATGATAATATGGTTCTTGAACCAGAACTCACCATCTATTGGTAACTCTGTGGCCTTAGAAATGGAGTCTTATGTGACTCATATTGTCAAATTTATGATTTTGATCTTGCATCCATCAAAACCATTCACGAATGTTGTATCCACTTCCTGATTATACCCCTGAATCTTCTTTTAAAAAATTAACCATCATGCTTACTGGAACTTTATATTGTTCTCTAGATACACCTCTAAAAGTTTTGCACCTTTAGGTTCATTGCACGTTACGTCACCTCCTTTATTCATCGTTGGAAATGGTGACTCTGTTTATAAACTAATTGTGTGATGTTTAGGGAAAACAACATGAAGAAAGATTAGTTTTTTTGGTAAGAAAAAGAGACAAAATAACATATCGATATTACGACCAACAAGTGAGGTGACCTAAGGAATGAACAATCATTACAGTGATTTGGTGGTACCATAAATGAATGTTTGACATGATACCCCTAACTCTTATGATAACCTAGTAGACACATAACTTCATACTTCAAAAGAAACCTAAAGGAATAATTAACCATGTTTCACATGGTATAAGATACATCTAGATTGATAATGACACATGACCATTTTTTGAATTTTTTTCCCTCAAAGACTCTAATCCAAAACTTTTGGTAGCATTTTTTCAACACTATTATAATATTCTCTACCAAATTCAAACACTCAAGTAAAGACCTTGAAAAACCATACTCAATAGTCGACTAAGGTTATTTCAAGGATAGGTTGACTTTTTAATAGAACTATGACTCTTGAAAGATAGTTTTTTTTTTTTAATACTTTGCCCAAAAAATTTTGTAATACTGACACAGACTAGACTCTCACTAGAATAGATTATTATAATAATTTGAAAAAACAATTTGAAGTTTAGAATTCAAATTTTAGGTGCTAACACCTGGCTCCATCTGGGGATGAAGTCATCCCTATGATGCTTCAAGAAATTGCATATTTGTACCTTTCCAAATTATTGTTGTTGAGAATATGATCTAAACTTTGCATATGTTCCTTTTTGTTTTGTAATCAATTTCAAACTGGAAATTCTTTGCAATCCAATCATCCTCATTAGATACTGAAGATAATTGAAAACAAAACTATCACACTGAAAACTGAAAACAAACTCTATACTAGTGTTCTTCCATTGGGCCATGGAGTCTTATTCAACAGATCTTGTATAAAACATTTAAAATCACACCAATATTTACAATGACCTTGAGCCACCCACCACTTTAGTAAAATGAATGTTTGAGAAAACACCCATTCACAAGGCCTCTAAAAAGATCTTCATATTTAAGATTTTGTAAGATAAAAATGTTATTTTCCAAAGATTTTTCAACCTTGAATGGTCCAAACCAAAGATAATCAAACTTACCATGTTTTCCTTTGTCATCTCTCTTTGCATCCCATTTAAGACAAGATCCCCTGGGAGACAATTATCCCACTTTGTCTTCCTATCGAAAATGGATTTGAATTTGTACTAATAAGTCTCAGTTTTTTCATGTAGAAATTCTCTGGTGTGATGTACTTCTATCAATTGAAAAATTCTTCATTGCACATCATTTGTTTTTTTAATTTCATCCTGTAAAAATTTTATTACTAGAAATCCCAATTGAACAGGAAAAGTTGCATCAGTCCCATCTACCAATTGGAAAGGAGAAGTTCCATTGGATTTCTTCGTACTAATCCTATCATCCCACAATGCATATTTAATATTATAATCCCAGGCCTTCTTATTATCTTCTAATAATGATTTTATGATCCTCATCAAAATTTTGTTAGAAGACTCCGCTAACCCATTACCTTGTGGGTGATAAAGTGTTCAATGTTTAAAAATGATATTGTATCTATCACAAAACTTTATCGTTTCAACATATTTAAAATATTGTGCATTATTTGTCAATATTTTCCTGGGACAACCAAATATTCTCCTTGATAAATTTGATTATAAAATTATCTATTTCATTTCTGGTAGGAATGGCTTCTATCTACTTTTCAAAAAAGTTTATAGCTATGAGGATTCACCTACACTTTCCACTGGAAGGAGGATGAATTTCACCAATGAAATCCAAACCCCATTGCTGAAAAGTGTTAAAATATTCGATGTGATCATTTTACCATATACAATATCACTATTTTCTCCCAACCATAGGCATGCAGCCACCCCCTAGCACTTTAACCTTTACTAGATAGAATTGTTTTGGAAATCCACACTAGAACCAACAGACAAACCCTAGTTGTATCAGTAGCATGAGATGGAACCAAAAAAAACCATCCAACTACAGCAACAACACAAGACAAGGAGAGTGCACCTCCTCCAAGGGTAGCACACAAGAGAGAGTCTCCACAACCATAGAAAAAGAACAATGCTAAACTGCAGTAGTTGTAGTTGCACTTCTTAGGCTACCACCAAGAATATCAGAATACCACCAAGAATGTCACCAATAATACCACCAAGAGATACTATAAGGTAGGGTGCATATCTTAGGCTAGATAGCACTAGAGAGAGACCAAGAAACACCCCAGAAGTTTCATCTTCCTTTCTTGCAGCTGCAGCTCCAAAATTGTGCTATACATTTCTAAGAGAGTGAGTGAATTTTGTATACAAATGAGCTCAAGCGCCTTCTATTTATAGTCCTTGTAACTTGTCTAGGATGACTTCTCTTTCTAGAGGGTAATACTTTATTATTATTTATTCTATTAAGAGGAATTGTCTTCTATGGTTTTTACACATTTGTTTAGGGTTCATCTTGCTTCTAGAATATTATATTCTATTCAAAGGTTACATACAAAGGTTAATACCTCTTGCAGCTACCATAATATCAACACTTCCTCATAGCTAGGGAGGTATTAACTATAATTCTCTCAAACACATCCATCCATTTCACATGGTATGGGAAAGGACCACATAGTCTTTCAGACCATTCTATAGGTAGCATCATAATAGCCACACAAGATACCTCATGATCATGCAGATCAAGTCACGAGCATCATCATCACTATCCATCTAGCTGGAAATCACCTCCAACACTACTGGTAGTCTCCATGGAAATCAGGTAGTAGAACATAGTTACTACAATTCCATCCAATAGATCACAACAATGTCGATCCATAGTAGTACACAAATGTTATCCAGTTGTACACAACCACTACTAGTAGTGCACAACTACTATACAGTGACACAGAGTCGCTACCAGTGGGACACATCCACCACAATAATACATAGCTACTGTCCAAACACACACAATCTCCTGGCATCAAATCATATAATTGTCTGCATCACCTATTGAGGCCATACTCCATATAAGTAATCAAGAATGATGATGAATAAGTCATGTGTTGGACTTAGCACACTCAACAAAGTGTATTGCATAAGTCAGTCACTCAATAGAGTGATATAGGGACCATTCTTCCTATCCTGGTTATTTCTTGTGACAGAGGAAGAATGACTTCCTACAACACATGAAGCTTCCTGGGTTGTATCTCGGCTTCTCTCATACTGTTCCACAACTGTACTTCAATATATTCCTCTTGTTTTTCCATCTCAGACCAGGCTACCTGAATTAATTCAATCTTCTCTGCAAGCTCACTTGTTGCATTGGATTCGTGAAGTTGTATTTCTGATCTCTGTCCAGGCCTCTGTTAAATTTTCCTTCACCTTCTCGACTTTATGCTCTGCATGAATCTTTCAGTATTCCTCTTGTGTTCTTCGTGTCTATGCCAGGAGTCCTTCTTGCTTCCAAAATTCAGTTTCGTGTTCAGCCTATTGGATCCTCTACTCTAATTGCTCAATTGAGGCTCTTATCATGCCCATTAGTTGCGTTGTCAACAACTAAGTCAGGTCGCCAGATGAAGTAATGAAATCCATGGGTAATAGGAATTGTAGTGGAATTCCATTATCCATTGAATGTTCTCAAGGTGTATCCACGTCTTCTTCCCATGGGGATGGAACTTGTAATTGATGTGCAATTTTCGTCTTCAGAGCTGTCAGAAGTGGAAGGAGAACCTCTGGCTTCGCCAGGAGAAGATGTAACAGTTCTACACATTGTTGTGGACTATGGAGTACTATATATAGTTATTATTTTAGAGATGATGTGCTTTGTCCAGATGTTTTTTGGGGTTCTGTATGAGCTGGTTTTGTTCCTGTCTTAGTATGTAATGAAACTGTTGGAGTCTTTCTTCTGAGAATTAGAATCTTAACACTAACTGTTGAGAAAGAGATCTAGGTTATTGGAACTTGAAATTATAGGGTGACTGATGGAATTTCTTATTGTTGTCTCTCTATCGAAGGCAGAGTGACCGAAATGGGTATTGATGGAGCGACTGGCTGGCTCAAGGATTTCCTGGTCAAGGTAATGGGTTCTTATACAGTCTCAGAAGGGTTGGGGTTATCCAGCTACATTGGCTCAGGGGATGTGGGTCGAGACGGAATAATGGTCCCATGTGGTGGAGATGGGGCTTGTGGTGGCAATGGGGCTTGCGGTGGTGATGGGGCTTGCTCAATAATGATAGTTGGGAATGCACTAGCATCGGGCTTACGATCATTTATGATGTTGATCACAATATGGGAAGCTCGAGTGGTTGCTCTGGTATGAGGCACAACCAATGATATTGGATGTGGGTTCAAGACCTTGACAGGGGAAATTCATGTTTTGGGTTTCTTAGTCTAGACATCCCTTATGAACGCAACTGCTAGGATTTCATTGACATCCTTCCCTGATAGCATGACATGTTTTGGGAGCTACGGAAACATAAGAAATGTCCTCTTCTTCTACTCCAGAGGTTCCTCATCCTCTTCTTCTTCTGAGTCCGATGAAATTTGGACCTTATGATTCTTCTTTACTGGGATGGAAATTGGCACCACTCCTTCTTACTACCCCTTTTTCTTCAGTAGCTATGGGGGCAAGAGATAATGCATACCAGACTTATAACGTGGGTTGCACTTGATGCCATTCCATGACATGACCTATTTGTCAAATGCTTCCTCATCAAGGTAGAAAGGTAACAACCTTGAGTGGAATTCCTCAGGCCTCGCATGCCTCAGCCAGAAAGGAGTATTTTGGCGGTTCAGACCAAAGGTGACATTCCTAGTGTTGAGATTCAGCAACTCCTATGGTATGCACCACCGTTGAGTTGCGTCAATTAACTGATTGTACCACTTTGAAAAGGCCACATTGTTGAATTCCAGGTTCTCCTGATCCGACCTTGCATGCCACAGTTCAAACATTTTTGCAAGATGTCCTTTGTCTACTTGTGCCAACTGTCTTCCCATGGGTGGCCTCCATTTCCACATTGAGAATGATACTAATAGGTATTCATATGTGAACATTCCTCCTTTATCTTGAGCATCCTCACAGGAAAGTAGGAGTTCCTTTAGGAGGTATTTGCACCAGTTGAACACAATTCCATTTGCGCAAAAGTCTGCTACTGAAACAAACTCTAAGGTGCATTCACCCTTATAGTAGGAGCGCATGACCTTACTCACAATGAAATAATAGGATGTCCATACTTTTTCTGGGATAATTGGGTCAATATTTTTCATTCTCCCTCCTCTCTAAGTATGGAATTTTTCGTACACGATGACTTCTCCCTTCCTCTTCCCGTGCTTTATTAGGCCTTGAAATCCTTTGGACACATCCTCACCCTTGATAGATAATCTGGTGAGCTGGTGGATGACATCCACATGAATTGGATATATTTGTTCGAGCCATAGGATCCTATCATGCACTCAAATGATCATAAATTTTTTGCACCATGTAACCTCACCAGTGGTCCCAAACATCGGTAAATCCCTAAGGTGCATGATTGTGGTGTTGAACAAATTGATGAAGTCTGGTTTGGGGAAAAATTGCATGCCTCCCATAAAATCTAGAGCCAAGTCCCAAAACACACTAATGGTCATCTATGGAAACAAGAATTGGTGCATCAGTTCAAGGTACAAGAGTTTTACTTGCTCAGTCTTCCCCTTGACATCACCTGTGACTTCGATTCTGGGATCATCCGAATCATCTGGAATTTCTTATTTGGGAGCCTAAATCTAGGATCCTATTTCTCTTAACATGTTGGCTCTGGAGCGCTGGTAAATTGGGTAAGTTGGGGTCAGGTTTGCGACTGGGGATAGAAAAACCTCTCAGAGTATGCTCGGGTGCATATAGCTCAAAAACAGAGGGAAGATAAAAACAAACAGTGAGTTTCGCTCCTCAAGTTCACGGGGTCTTATAACTGGATAACTGGAAAACTATGTAGGCGCACATAAGGACACTCATTATTACGCCATAAATGCAATATTAGGCTTAGGTTTCTGACGGGACTGATAAAGGGGTAAGGTCTATAGGGTGATCCTATATTTTAACGAACATACTGATAGGGACGTGGTTGACCAGAGGTTCCTCATCCTCTTGTTCTTCTGATTCTGATGAAATTTGGACCTTATGCTTCTTCTTTACTGGGATGGAACTTGGCCCAACTCCTTATTACTACCCGTTTTTCTTCAGTAGCTCCGGTGGCAAGAGATAATCCATACCAGAATTATAACATGGGTTGCACTTGACGCCATTCCATGACATGACCTATTTGTCAAATTCTTTCTCATCAAGGTAGAAAGTTAACAACCTTGAGTGGAAGTCCTCAGGCCTCGCATGCCTCAGCCAGAAAAGAGTATTTTGGCAGTTCAGAACAAAGGCGACGTTCCTACTGTTGAGATTCAACAGCTCGTGTGGTATGCACCACCGTTGAGTTGCGTCAATTAACTGATTGAACCACTTTGAAAAAGTCACATTATTGAATTTCAGGTTCTCCTAATCCGACCTTGCATGCCACAGTTCAAACATTTTCGCAAGGTGTCCTTTGTCCACTTGTGCCAACTGTCTTCCCATGGGTGGCCTCCATTTCCATGTTGCAAATGCTACTAACAAGTATTCATATGTGAACATTCCTCCTTTATCTTGAGCATCCTCACAAAAAACCAGGAGTTCCTATAGGAGGTAGTTTCACCAGTTGAACACAACTCCATTTGTGCAGAAGTCTGCTACTGAAACAGAATCTAAGGTGCATTCTCCCTTATAGTAGGAGTGCATGACCTTACTCGCAATGAAATAACAGGATGTCCATACTTTTTCTAGGATAATTGGGTCAATATTT
>JASDQU010373735.1:95021-105104 GCA_032191745.1 Picea mariana | reverse complement strand
GGTTATTTCTTGTGACAGAGGAAGAATGACTTCCTACAACACATGAAGCTTCCTGGGTTGTATCTCGGCTTCTCTCATACTGTTCCACAACTGTACTTCAATATATTCCTCTTGTTTTTCCATCTCAGACCAGGCTACCTGAATTAATTCAATCTTCTCTGCAAGCTCACTTGTTACGTTGGATTCGTGAAGTTGTATTTCTAATCTCTGTCCAGACCTCTGTTAAATTTTCCTTCACCTTCTCGACTTTATGCTGTACATGAATCTTTAGGTATTCCTCTTGTGTTCTTCGTGTCTATGCCAGGAGTCCTTCTTGCTTTCAGAATTTAGTTTCGTGTTCAGCCTATTGGATCCTCTACTCTAATTGCTCAATTGAGGCTCTTATTATGCCCATTAGTTGCGATGTCAACAACTAAGTCAGGTCGCCAGATGAAGTAATGAAATCCAGGGGTAATAGGACTTGTAGTGGAATTCCATTATCCATTGAATGTTCTCAGGGTGTATCCACGTCTTCTTCCCATGGGGATGGAACTTGTAATTGATGTGCAATTTTTGTCTTCAGAGCTGTCAGAAGTGGAGGGAGAACCTCTGGCTTCTCCAGGAGAAGATGTAACAGTTCTACACATTGTTGTGGACTATGGAGTACTAGATATAGTTATTTTTTTAGAGATGATGTGCTTTGTCCATATGTTTTTTGGGGTTCTGTATGAACAGGTTGTGTTCCTGTCTTAGTATGTAATGAAATTGTTGGAGTCTTGCTTCTGAGAATTAGAATCTTAACACTAACTGTTGAGAAAGAGATCTAGGTTATTGGAACTTGAAATTATAGGGTGACTGATGGAATTTCTTATTGTTGTCTCTCTATCGAAGGCAGAGTGACCGAAATGGGTATTGATGGAGTGACTGGCTGGCTCAAGGATTTCCTGGTCAAGGTAATGGGTTCTTATACAGTCTCAGAAGGGTCGAGGTTATCCAACTACATTGGCTCAGGGGATGTGGGTCGAGAGGGAATAATGGTCTCATGTGGTGGAGATGGGGCTTGTGGTGGCAATGGGGCTTGCGGTGGTGATGGGGCTTGCTCAATAATGATAGTTGGGAATGCACTAGCATCGGGCTTAGGATCATTTATGATGTTGATCACAATATGGGAAGCTCGAGTGGTTTCTCTGGTATGAGGCACAACCAATGATATTGGATGTGGGTTCAAGACCTTGACAAGGGAAATTCATGTTTTGGGTTTCTTAGTCTAGACATCCCCTATGAACGCAACTGCTAGGATTTCATTGACATCCTTCCCTGATAGCATGACATGTTTTGAGAGCTACGGAAACACAAGAAATGTCCTCTTCTTCTGCTCTAGAGGTTCCTCATCCTCTTCTTCTTCTGAGTACGATGAAATTTGGACCTTATGATTCTTCTTTACTGGGATGGAACTTGGCACCACTCCTTCTTACTACCCCTTTTTCTTCAGTAGCTCTAGGGGCAAGAGATAATGCATACCAGACTTATAACGTGGGCTGCACTTGATGCCATTCCATGACATGAACTATTTGTCAAATGCTTCCTCATCAAGGTAGAAAGGTAACAACCTTGAGTGGAAGTCCTCAGGCCTCGCATGCCTCAGCCAGAAAAGAGTATTTTGGCGGTTCAGAACAAAGGCGACATTCCTAGTGTTGAGATTCAACAACTCCTATGGTATGCACCACCGTTGAGTTGCGTCAATTAACCGATTGTACCACTTTGAAAAGGCCACATTGTTGAATTCCAGGTTCTCCTGATATGACCTTGCATGCCACAGTTCAAACATTTTTGCAAGATGTCCTTTGTCCACTTGTGCCAACTGTCTTCCCGTGGGTGGCCTCCATTTCCACATTGAAAATGATACTAATAGGTATTCATATGTGAACATTCCTCCTTTATCTTGAGCATCCTCACAGGAAAGTAGGAGTTCCTTTAGGAGGTAGTTGCACCAGTTGAACACAACTCCATTTGTGCAAAAGTCTGCTACTGAAACAAACTCTAAGGTGCATTCACCCTTATAGTAGGAGTGCATGACCTTACTCACAATGAAATAACAGGATGTCCATACTTTTTCTGGGATAATTGGGTCAATATTTGTCATTCTCCCTCCTCTCTAAGTATGGAATTTTTCGTACATGATGGACTTCTTCCTTCCTCTTCCCGTGCTTTCTTAGGCCTTGAAATCCTTTGGACACATCCTCACCCTTGATAGATAATCTGGTGAGCTGGTGGATGACATACACATGAATTGGATATATTTGTTTGAGCCATAGGATCCTATCATGCACTCAAATGATCATAAATTTTGTGCACCATGTAACCTCACCAGTGGTCCCAAAGATCGGTAAATCCCTAAGGTGCATGATTGTGGTGTTGAACAAATTGATGAAGTCTGGTTTGGAGAAAAATTGCATGCCTCCCATAACATCTAGAGCCAAGTCCCAAAACACACTAATATTCATCTATGGAAACAAGAATTGGTGCATCAGTTCAAGGTACAAGAGTTTTACTTGCTCAGTCTTCCCCTTGACATCACCTGTGACTTCGATTATGGGATCATCCGAATCATATGGAATTGCTTATTTGGGATCCTAAATCTAGGATCCTATTTCTCTTAACATGTTGGCTCTGGAGCGCTGGTACATTGGGTAAGTTGGGGTCAGGTTTGCGATTGGGGATAGAAAAACCTCTCAGAGTATGCTCGGGTGCAGATAGCTCAAAACCAGAGGGAAGATAAAAACAAACAGTGAGTTTCTCTCCTTGAGTTCACGGGGTCTTATAACTGGATAACTGGAAAACTATGTAGGCGCACATAAGGACACTCATTATTAGGCCATAAATGCAATATTAGGCTTAGGTTTCTGACGGGACTGATAAAGGGGTAAGGTCTATAGGGTGATCCTATATTTTAACGAACATACTGATAGGGACGTGGTTGACCAGAGGTTCCTCATCCTCTTGTTCTTCTGATTCTGATGAAATTTGGACCTTATGCTTCTTCTTTACTGGGATGGAACTTGGCCCCACTCCTTATTACTACCCCTTTTTCTTCAGTAGCTCCGGTGGCGAGAGATAATCCATACCAGAATTATAACATGGGTTGCACTTGACGCCATTCCATGACATGACCTATTTGTCAAATGCTTTCTCATCAAGGTAGAAAGTTAACAACCTTGAGTGGAAGTCCTCAGGCCTCGCATGCCTCAGCCAGACAAGAGTATTTTGGCAGTTCAGACCAAAGGCGACGTTCCTTCTGTTGATATTCAACAGCTCATGTGGTATGCACCACCGTTGAGTTGCGTCAATTAACTGATTGAACCACTTTGAAAAGGCCACATTATTGAATTTCAGGTTCTCCTAATCCAACCTTGCATGCCACAGTTCAAACATTTTCGGAAGGTGCCCTTTGTCCACTTGTGCCAACTGTCTTCCCATGGGTGGCCTCCATTTCCATGTTGCAAATGCTACTAACAGGTATTCATATGTGAACGTTCCTCCTTTATCTTGAGCATCCTCACAGAAAACCAGGAGTTCTTATAGGAGGTAGTTTCACCAGTTGAACACAACTCCATTTGTGCAGAAGTCTGCTACTAAAACAGAATCTAAGGTGCATTCTCCCTTATAGTAGGAGTGCATGACCTTACTCGCAATGAAATAACAGGATGTCCATACTTTTTCTAGGATAATTGGGTCAATATTTTTCATTCTCCCTCCTCTCTAAGTATGGAATTTTTCGTACATGATGACTTCTCCTTTCCTCTTCCCATGCTTTTTCAGTCTTTGAAATCCTTTGTACACATCCTCACCCTCGATGGATAATCTGGTGATTTGGTGGATGACATCCACTTGAATTGGATATATTCGGTCAAGCCATAGGATCCTATCATACATTCAAATGATCATAAATTTTTTTCACCTTGTAACCTCACCAGTGGTCCCAAAGACCGGTAAATCCCTAAGGTGCATGATTTTGGAGTTGAACAAATTGATGAAGTCTAGTTTGGGGGGAAATTTCATGTCTCCCATAACATATGGAGCTAAGTCCCAAAACACATTAATTTTCATCTATGGAAACAAGAATTGGTCCATCAATTCAAGGTCCAGGAGTTTTACTTGCTCAGTCTTCCCCTTAACATCACCTATGACTTCGATTCTAGGATCATATGAATCATCTGGAATTGCTTCTTTGGGAGCCTAAATCTAGGCTCTTATTTCTCTTAACATGTTCCCTCTGGATTGCTGGTAAACTGGGTGAGTTGGGGTCAGGTTTGCGACTAGGGAGAGAAAAACCTCTCAGAGTATGCTCAGGTGCAGATAGCTCAAAACCAGAGGGAATCTAAAAACAAATAGTGAGTTTCACTCCTCGAGTTCACGGGGTCTTATAGCTAGATAACTGGAAAAATTTGTAGGTGCACATAAGGACACCCATCATTAGGCCATAAATGCAATATTAGGCTTAGGTGTCTAACGGGACTGATAACAAGGTAAGGTCTATAGGGTGATCCTAGATTTTAATGAACATACTGATAGGGACGTGGTTGACCTGAGGGGCTTACTGTTTTAAAGGTGGATAATCCCAATGGGGATATCGATGGAATCTATGTGTATCATGCCTTTATGGATTAACAGAAAATTCTAATGGGTTAATATAGCTATCATAAAGGGTATGACTAGACGAGACGCATGTGGCACATGGGCTATGATATAGTTCATATTTTCCCTCCCTCCGACCACAATGGGGGTCCCCATCATATTAATAAGTTCATTTAATGTAATGGTGACTCTTCCGACCCTGGGTAGCCAAAGAAGTGTTTCTACACAAAAGCAACACTTAGACTTAAAAACATTTGTCTTGGCACAACTATGCACATTTCGACGTTATTAACTGAATTAAAGAAATTACAAAAAATTAAAATCAAACTATTGTACATGCTCCTTTTGACTGGAGAAATTGTCCTTTAGCTCAATCATGAGAAATGTAGGATTTCAAGAAGGCTCCATTCACCAAACCTGGTCGAAGGATACCATCCAGTTGTGCCATATTTACTGCACTAGAGTGTCATATTTCCGCAACTATGAATGGAACCAACCAATGCATGTGCAACTTGTCTGGATGCTTTTGATATTGGCTATCGTAGAGTAGTACCTTATCCCCTTGCATAATTTTTTGGAATTAATATGACTGTCATGCCAAGATTTTTGTCTATATTTCTCAACTGTCTGATGAAAGTTTGCTAAAAATCTCGCTTCCTTGGGTTCTTGGAAGTTTGCAATCCTCTGCGCAACTGATTCATCATTTGTCATGTGTGTAGCCTGTGTTATCTAGAGACTACGGGTGTTGTGACTCATTTCCCATAAACCAACTAAAATGGAGTATACATGTGCAGTTTCTTCATGGTAGTCTTGTAATCCCACATCACTGCTGTAACTCTATCATCCCAGTCTTCCCTATTTGTGCAACATACTTTTGTCAGTCCTTTTTTCATAGTTTTATTGGATGCCTCCACCATACCATTATGTTGTGGATGGTAGGGACTACTCTTATGGTGTTGTATAAGGAATTTTTTTGTCATCGTTGCGATTGTGCTGCTGATAAAGTGACTACCTTGATCACTACTCAAACTTCTAGGGCATCCAAACTGAGTAATGACATTTTCAAAGATAAATCTAGCAGTTGTATCTTTCGAAAAATATTGAACTGTCGCTGCTTCATCCCATCTTGTGAGGTAATCAATTGCGGTAATGATGTATCTGGCCTTTGAGTGCATAGCCAGGGGGTTGATCGGTCCAATAAATTTAACAACCCACTTCTCAAATGATTGAAGTTCTTTAACTAGTTGAAGGGGAAATTCATCTTTACGTGATGAATTTTCTACTCTTTGGAAGGTGTCATAATATCTAGCATACTATTTAGTGTATTTAAATAATGTATCCCACCATAGTCTAGCATGAAGTACCTTCTGTGTAGTAGATTTACCTCCAACATGTCCTTCCACAACTCCACTATGCCATTCCTACATGATATATTGTCTTTCACGGTTCAAGACACATCTTATGAGGATGTTGTCTAGCCCCAATTTGTAAAGTTGTCCCGCAATCAATTGATAGTCTGCTGCAAAAACCACCATATGTCATTTTTGGGTTGCAGAGTAAGTTAATGGATAGGTTCCTATACTAAGGAAGATAGCAATGTCTTCAAGATACTCTGGGATGGCCTCATTTTGGAACAGGTTCACATCCAGGAGCTGATCATCCACTGCTCCACCACTTTCCCCTGACTCCAACCTTGAAAGGTGATATGGACTTACATTGCATCTTCCTGTTTTGACAATTACTTCGAATGGAAACTCTTGAAAAAGCAGTAGCCACTTGCGAATCCTTCCTTCAAGTACTGGTTTATTAACTAAGTACTTCAATGTAGAGTGGTCAGTAAAAAACTCGAAATGAGAGCCTAACAAGCAATGTCTAAACTTTTGTAATGCATAAATAATCAGGGATGATTTTAAGGATGGAAATTTATTTTAAACTGTAGATCTTACTAATCCTTCATATGCCAACTATAAATGATTGGCGATATTTTTGTAAAAATATTCAAATTTATAAGGATTTTATATAGTTTTTATAAAATTTTGGCGATTTTTAAGGTAAAATAATTTTATCTTATAGAATTTGGGTGAATCATTTTAAAATAGCGAATCTTGTTTTTGGAAAAACCATGGAAAATTAGCCCAGGAGCGAAATTTAGCCCCTAAAATCATCCCTGTAAATAATAGCTAGACCTTCCCTTTTTGTAGTTGTGTAGGTGTGTTTAGCTTGAAAAAATTTTCTGCTAGTAAAATAGATAGGGTGGTCCATATTTCCTTCCCCTGGTTGCGCTAAAGTGGCTCCAAGGGAAACACCTGATGCATCCACATGTACATGGACTTCAATTTCCTAGTTGGGAAATACCAATATAGGTGTAGTACTTAGTTTTTCTTTGAGAATGCCGAACACCCTGTCACACTCTGGCGTCCACCGAAATATTTCATACTTCTTCAACAATGTTTATAGAGGTGCAGTGATAGTTGCATATATTTTGGTGAACCTATGGTAATATCATGTATGTCCACGTGTAGAGTGAAATAGTTTTTCACTTGTAAGGTGGCGACATGCTCCAAATGACTGCAACTTTAGCTGGGTCTACTAAGACTCTTTCTTTGCATACAATATGGCCTAGCAGATTGCCATGTGGTAAACAAAAAAAACACTTCTTTAGATTTAGAGATATATGCAATTCACGACATCTATAAAACATTAATCGGAGTAGCCCTAGATGGTCTTTTATTAGGTTGTATAATGTCCAATTGTCCATGTAGACTTCTACAAACTTGTGGATGAACTCTCAAAATGTTTCTATCATAATCCGAGAGAAAAATAAAGGGGAATTATTTAAGCCAAAGGGAATTATGTTGTATGTGAATGCTCCCCTTTCAGTTATAAATGTGGTCTTCTTCTTGTCTTCCTCTGTGATTATGACTTGGTGATATCCTGAGAATCCGTCTGTAAATGAATAATATTATTTTCCCGCAACTTGATCTAACACCTCATCAATGAAAGGTGTCGAAAATGAATCATGCACACATGCAGAATTCAGAATTATGTAGTCCACACATACACGAATGTATTATGTATATTTCTTTCTCTGGATAAATATGGGGATAATCCACTATGCTTCTTCGATTCGGAAAATAATTCCTGTTGCAAGCATTTTGTTCACTTCCTTCTTGAACTTCTGTTTTATTCTAGGATTAATTCAGTATGGTCTATGATTCACAGGTCTTGAGCCTGGTTTCAACTCAATTTTCATTTGTCCCATGTCTCCTTTTATACCTTTCAGTTCTGAGATCATTTTCAAAAACAAGTCCTCATATTCGTGCAACAGACTATCTACTTCATTCATAGTTTTCTCGTCCCAATAATATCCTATGGAAGAGATCTTAGGATGCTCTTTGCTCCCTATATTAACTTTTCACAACTTTAGTGGATGGTTATAGGAGCTACAGGTGTGACTAGGTCTAGTATCCTGAATTTATCTATTGTCTTTCGTTTCTTTAATAGTTAAGTTTCTAAGTTCTTCTAAGTCATCGGGTTTTTCCAGGTCTTTCTCAACTTTACAGCAAGGTACAACTATCTTATCAGTTTCAAGAATCAAATTAGACTGAACTTATTGAATATGGTCAGCACATACTACTGGACTTTATCTCTTTTTGAAAATGTCAGCAAGAAGCATTTCTTTGATTCTTTGAGGACTTTGTTGAGCTTAGGGTACTTACTTATAAAGGAGAAGTCCTTGCAAAATTTGTCTTGTAAGGTCTGCCAACAATTTGTTTGTCTTCTGGTCTCCTCATGTATATACCAGGATTTTGGGATTGGACCCAACAAATGGAGAAATACTTGAACACATAGGTGAGAGGGTACTTCTATAACTCTCCACTGCTTTAAGAAATGCTCAATATGCACTTAGGGTTAGACCATCCATCGAACAGTTGCGCTTCTTGAAAATATATATTCATTTCTTCTTTCAGTTGATCCCTACTTTGAAATCGACATCGAATGGATTGTTTTGCATCTTCCCACTCCATAATCAAGGATTTATGGGTGGCCCACCATCTAGTAGGGGTATCTTGCAATGCTAAGTCAAGAACAAAGATCCTTTGATCCATTGTTATTTTCTCTTCCATGCTGGCAAGAAATTGTGTACCTCTAAGGTACCATCATATGTTGGGTTTTCTATGACCTCGGTTCTAATCCATCTCGTTGCTCTTGTTAGCACTCTGTAATTTTCCTAAGGATGTCATGGAAATCACATAGGCAACATCAAAACCACTTCGAGTCTTAGATCTATCCCTCCAAGACTCAAAGAGGGATCTCCCTGTGTGATACAGATTTGTTTGAAATATATATTAGGCTAGTTAATGGGTTTAGAGTTTGGATTTTTTAATTGGTTTGGTTGGAGCAGGAGAAAAGGGTCATTGGGCAATGGAGTCACAATCTGAGATTTAGTCAAAAATAAATCCTACAGACAGCTTTATAGGGCAAGGTAAGAAAATTAATGGATCTGGTAAAATTAAATGAAATGAAAGAGGAGGAAAAAGAAATGACCAATTTAACAACAGAGCAATGAAGAATTATGTCACTGAATATCAGAGGGAAACATTAATATTATCCGCAGCCAGAAACAAAATGTATCTTTCAACAAATTATTCTCATAAACTTCTGCCAGATAATAAGGAAAGAAAACATATGGAAATAGAGAAAACAATTTACAGGAGGAGCACTTCACCAGTATATTTGACACGGGAATCATGTAATCACTGCGATTGTATTATTGAATTGATGAAAAATACAGATGGCTCTGTGAGCTCTGATACAAGATTTAAATCATGGTCCCTGAATGATCTCTTCTTACATTAAAATCATATGAATAAATAGGATAGATCTCCCCATAAGTTTCAAAAGTCAGATTCAACCGCCTCGGCCAAAAATAGCCACAAATCCCCAAAAATATGGAACTGTCTGCCATGAAAGACGGGCCTAATTTATGCAAAAAAGGGGTCCAAACAGACATTTTTTTCTCTTTAACACTGAAACCTAGGAAAAACCTGAAGGATTTTATTGTATATGGGCATTTGATGGACAAAAACCTCCTTCGGTTTCGCCAAATTCGCCTCCATCTCGCCGTAACAACTCCTGCAAAATCAGGACTGTAACGGAAAAATGAAAATCTGGAAAAAAGGGCCTCAAAGATGGCTTTGATTATCCCTGCTCGTGGCACCTGTGAAAACAATGAGAGAGATTTTCATTATTCATCCCGTTATGGAGAAAAACCTCTCTCAGTTTTTCAAAATTCGATTTATTCTTCCCGAAATGTGTTTTGAAAGAAGACGTATTGAACAGGCAAAAATGGGCGATTTTTTGAAAAAACTGGGGAAAGTGGTTTTTCTTTTTGAGAAGGCGGTATTCTGGACCCCCCTTGAGGTGGTAAGCAGTTTTTTTTTTTTGGGGGGGGGTCTGCTGGCATGT
>JASDQU010373735.1:51120-61817 GCA_032191745.1 Picea mariana | reverse complement strand
AATATGATTCTTTCCTATACAACTTGTTGTGTTTTATTGTATGATTCCTTGATCACATACATAGGCTTATATTGAGTTTATGCTATTGCTATCACTTTGGTTGGTTGCATTCTTTTGCAGGATCATCATTGTATGAGAATTGGAATAGAGCTAGGATGGCGATGGCGAGAGGAAGCAACATTTAAATGGTATGTCACCCATCCCTCTTTAGTTAGTAAATTTAATATTTAAAACTTAAGGAAAGCGCCATGTTCTGGTGTGTTTTGTTCTAGATTTAGGTCGATCTAGGGAGATCAGTTAGTGTCCACACCTACCGATTAGTCCGATAACAGAGATCCTTTCATATCTTCGGGTTTTAGAAATCTAAAACTTCAAACTTCCTTGAAGTACATGGGATTTTGTTGCATGTCCCCTTAAATCAGATGGTTGAGGCTTACTTCGAGCCTTCACTCGAAATCCACAGATTTACGCCACATCTCTTCTGGATCAGATGACCTAGATTCACCTCGGATGATTCGATGCTTGAGATTTACTTCAGCTCTCTAGCTCTCTGAGCTTCAGGAGTTTCAAATCTCAACTAAAAAGCTCTCAAATAGATTTATCTGGAGTTACTGATTTGCTGACACGTACCTCTTAGTGATCGACGATCAATATCTACTTCGGCTATTTCACCTCCTCCTCATCCACAACTTCCAGAGTTGTAGATCTCATGCCACTTGTCTCTCCTTAATGACGGATGGCCCCAAACTACTTCAGATATTCAGAGTTTTGATATTCGAGTGCTAGAAAGTCACATCACGGCATGCCTTTCAATTTGCGGCGGCACACATCGATGGTTTGGAGTAACCTGCGTTTTGCCCCGCAATTCTCCTAATGTTGACATGTAACCCCTTGGTGAAACCATGGTTTGAATTGTGGGACCGCCTTGGGAAATTAACTCCCATGAAAATTGGTTCCCCGCAATTCATATTGTCCATTGATCTTACTCTCCAATGGGATCTAACGGTTGTGACCTTAGCCCTTGCTTCCTTTTCATCGAACGAACCTTGTTCACCTATCCTCCAAGCCAATGATTTTGGATCTCTCTCGATCCTACAGTGGCAATCGCTACCAAATTTGAAGAGGAATAGTCATGATCCTTTGAACCCCTTACGACAGGTCTATGACGTTCTATCTCCTACGTATATTCTGCAATGCCATTCCTCTTGATATTTTAAACTTCACGGTCAGAATTCAATCTCGACCACGAGACTCTGACCAACATACCTAACCCATACCATCCTGGTGCTTCAACCAGAAGCTCTGATACGAAGCTGTAACATACCTAGCCACCCAAAGGCCGAGGCATGCTACCTTCAAGCCCACCCTTGGACTTAGTACTCTTACCAATACCTTCTTTAATTAATAAGAAAGCATAAGATACAAGAATTAGTGACATGCACAACAATATCCATAAATCATGCATAATATAAGATTTAGTTAAATGATAATTAAAATACACAGTGGAATACATTCATACACAGATAATAATATCACAATAGAGAGCACTTATATTTATAAAATGGTGACACCAACTCGCTGCGAACCAAGGTCGTTCAACCCAACTATAGACACCATTGATCCAAATCTCAACAACAGTGTCANGCTCTCAAGCTCTCACAGTTTTCCCAACACCCACAACAATCCAAGTAGCCAGCTCTCTTCCACCCAACCTGTACCACCCCAAGAGAAAAAACCTATGCCCTTCTCTGCCACATAGTCCCTCAGGCATTCCTTCTCCTTTTTCCAGGGCGTCCAACATAGCTGGTCCAGAATCTCAATGCTGGAACTCTCAGGACTCACACTTGTGAGAAAAACAGGGCACAGGCCAATGCATCTCAGACATGCAGGCCTCAGGTCATGGCTAGATTTCACCAGTGGCCATTACATACAACTATATCATGGATAATTATCAACAGTTCCTTTCCCTTTTCCAAGCCAGGACGTAGGTGAGGATGGCTCAATGAATGGGTGAGTGAGTGCATGAAAGTGCGTGAGGGAAATAATGGTATGAAATGCAAGAGTGAAGGAGCAGACAAGCCAACGACCAACCCCACAATCAGACCAGGGATGAGTTTAAGTATCTCTTGTGGGGAATCAAGAACCTCCTGGAATTCCCCAAGAAGTTCATGTAACCGATCCCCTCCCTTAGGCAAAAAGGGTAATTAACTTAGGAATAAACACTTAGCCCCTCAAGCCCCCTCTATTGTGGAATCATAGCCCCCTATAACTCTATTCCTTTTCCATCTAGCAACAAACCATGTATTTATTATTAATAATGATAGAAAACATTACACATCTTGGAAACACTAACCTTTTAATAATTTTTTGGGCACCCTGGCCTCTCAACATTGTAACAATACATTATTTTAAAATGGGGGTTCAAAACCTGGGGTGTTACAGTTGCGAGGTCTTCTTGGAGTGAAGGACATGGTTGCTTAGCAACTGTTTTTTGTTTCTTCTCTTTTTCTTTATGCATTGTAAATTGAGGGGAGGGTTTCCCATGATTTTTTTCCTCTTTCCTCATTTATTTTAGTGTATATTTTGTATTTGGGTACCTAACATGGCCTCGTTGCCGGGAGCCATTCTTTATTTTCACCATAGTGATGTTTAGGGGGGGTGTTGGGGTTGCTTCACACACACCTAGGATTTATTTTTCCTAAGGTTTTTCCTTGTTTATTAGTCATTATTTAGTCTCCTATATTTTAGGAAGAATATTCCTCTACGAAGAATATTCTCTTCAGTTTTCACTTCAGTTTGACTAGTTGAGTGGAATCTAGATGTTGCATTGGTTTTGTCACCATGCAAAGTTGGGATCATCACTAGCTAATGCACATTCTCCTTGGGTTCATCACCAGCCTAGAGCATTTATCATGATTCCATGATCTCCTCCTCACTTCACTTTGTTTCAATCAATTAACTGAAGACTGATAGACTAGTTAAATCAGACTAGGTGGCAGTTCACTCCCGTAACTACCTAAGTGACTAGACTAGGTGGCAGTTTACTCCTGTAATTGTTGGTGTGTGTCAAGATCACTCTAGACCGCCACTATGGTGCATTATTTACTCATGTATCCTATATCTATTGTAAATTATTCTCTTTGAGTGTGGAACACGGTTAATCAGAATTCTTCCTTTTTCTCTCTCTTGCTTCTTCTTTCTCAATTTCTCTTTGCAAATGTGTGTGGTATTTTCTAGGTAGATCTATTATGTGCAGGTTCAACACATTTACATTTTCTTCCTTCCAAATCAAAATTATATCTACATTGTACTCATGGAGTAGTAAATTCCTTTCTAGACTACATCTTAATAGTTAAATTCTAGGATTTTGAAAATCAATCCTACTGTCCTTCCAATATTGAAATCTAGAATTATATGATGTACCTTCATCTAAATGTCCCATCAATCCACCTCCTAGAGGATTTTCTTATCAATTATGATCACTTGATATTCTATCCACCATATCTCTGATCAAATTAAGAGTCACATCCTCCAAAGGGTGTAAACCAGGTTTAAGGGGTATCACAAGAGGATATATGGGTATAGGAGGGAGGATTATTGGATTAGCCTAGATATTTTGGCTAGCTAGTGGATCCTTGTAGAATTATAAATAATCCTCCTACATCATCTATGTAGACTAGCTTAACCATGACAATTTTTTTCCTTACCATTATATCATAACAGATCACCATCATAATGTTATATATACATAAAACGAACTCTATACATACACTGTATTATGCAATAATGTATTACTTGGGTGATTTGTTGTGAAACATTCTATGGTGATTTGTTTTTAAACATCCTTTAAAGTTTCACGTAGTTCATTTCCTTGCACACTTGGGTTCTCCACCCTAAACCTCATAAATTTGACACCTAAACCCTAGTCATAGCATGCCCTCTTTCTCCAACCACTCATAATCTATTGCATCGTCTCCCTATTTGATGCTTTCCATACCCTAAAATTCCCATGCATTTACTTTGTGTAATACTGCATTTCTATTCACATCCTTCACAATGATTAAATCTATTGTATTACTCTTAGTGTCATCAACTACCCTGTCTCCATAGATATCCACGCTAAAGAACATGTAATCCCATGTATCCAAAAGGAGGCTAATAGTGCATATTAGCACACACACACACACACACACATATTGTTATAGAAATTTTTTCCACACTCCATGCATCTTGATTTGATGGGCTTCTCTTTCCCTATGTACACTCAAATCCCCTATTTTTCTCATTCAAGAGTAAAAAATTCAAAATTCTGTACATATACATGGGCCACAGTTATACAATTCACTTATATGTTGGTTTCTCCATTACAACCCGCGTACATCACTTTTTGTGCTAAAAAATTAAAAAAATATGTCGAGTTTGCATGCCATGTCATGAGATCCATGATCCTTGACCTTCCATATATTGGAAATGCATTTAACCGACCCTTCAAGTCCATTTGGAGGCGATAAATTGAGCCATATAAAATCTTTGAATTAATTCGTGATTGAGAGAAAAGACACTCTCAAGAAATTTCACTTCATATTGAGTCTGCATCCCTTTGTCCTTGAAAGCTTGAACTTCTTTTGTGTTCAACCCCCAAGATATTCCTATCTTGAGAAGGAGAAACTCGATTGATGCTACTACTTGTGAGCTTTCCTTTGTGGAGGATTGAAGTGGTGAAGGACCGGGTGGAGGGACTTAGTTTCTCAGTTTCGATACATGTCATTGTAGAAGTTTATCACCTATGTACTTCTGTTGATTACATTAATAGAAATACTCTTTTCTCGTCCACTTATATGTTGCAAATATTTTTATTACTTTCCATGGGAATATGTGTTATACATTTTAATGGATCATGCTATTTTATATGCTAATGTTTCATATAATTTCCATATGCTTGTGTATCTTGGATGTTGAAGACAAGTTGCATATATCAAGTGTTGGATTGTGAGGTCAACCGTGGTATTCTTTGGGCATCCAGACGAGGTAGGATTCTATCCTTCCATTTTGTTAGAATTTCCATTTGTCTGGCATACTTGAGATTATATTTTATTTCTGGGTGGCATTCCGTCTGTTGTGGTTTACCCCAAGCCATAGAGAGATTTTCCTTGTAACATATATATATATATATATATATATATATATATATATCCTCAGAAAACATCCTTGGAAACCCCCAAATACTTCCCCACTTTTTGGATGGTAAATGGAATAAACTTTCGGCCTTGATTACGGGGCCTAACCCCAAGGGGGAACAAGATATTTGAACATGTGACCTCATCCACTGGGGATAACTTCATGTCTGGCTCAGAACCACTTGAGCTAACCCTTGGGGATAATTACACACACACACACACACACACACACACACACACACACACACACAAACACATATCGACACTAATTCACATATATCCCTAAGGGTTATCTCAATTAGTTAAACCATCTACCCAAGTCATGTTAACAAAATAGAGGCCCTATATCACAAGTTCCAATATGGTAGATTCCTCTGAGGTTACCCACTACTATTATGGCTAGTAGTTAAATTGTTCTCCAATAATATATTGTGGGTGAGAGGGGGATATCCCCTTAGGTTTTCCTTGAGAAATATAAACTCACACACAAAAATGGTAAAGTTTCTCAAGGTTACCTACCACTATTGTGGATAATATTTGAATTTTCCTTGAACCAGATATTGTCAGTAAGAGAAGGGGCTCCTAGAAGGTTTTCCTTGGAAAAATCTAGATATTGTGGGGAAAAGGGGGAATGCCACCATGCTTTCTTTGCAAAACACACACACACACAGAGATTTATATGATGATGACGATCATCATTGTTGTCAATTGAGACCCATTTTTTTCTATCAGACCTTAATAAATTAATTGTTTTGTTTTAACATTTTATTTCTACACTCGAAAATATTAGAGGGAATATTTCGTAAATATTCATAATTCTAATGAGTTAAAAATTTAGGAAGATCGATAGTGTTACAAAAATTTTGAAATTGATATAGAATTTGGGCATATGGAGGATATTCTAAGAGATTTTGTTTCATCCTCCACCTTCTTAGTATCATAAAGATGACAATTTTTTTCATCCTATGACACTTGAGGAATTTTCCAATGCACTGTTTCACTATGGATATCATGAAAGTTCATTCTTCTTTTAGAAATGATAATTTTCTTCTTTAAGCTATATATAATATAAATATGTTTTTCATATTCTAAATTGGGGTTAATAACCTCTTTATAGTACCTTAATTCTATCTTATCTTCTTTTTTTATTGCACCACAATTTTTCCTTAAATTTAGATATGATACTACTTTTGATGGTATGATAAATATTCTATAAAGTGACCTTCACCAGATCTATTTTCCAATGGTCTATACAAGACTTATCATTACACCAATCCCTCTTAAGCCACATATATATAGGAGCCCCTCTTAATCCTTTTATTGATACCATAGTTCCATTTAATATTGTGACATAGAAGTTCAACTCTAGGATATTTGCGTGAATTAATTTCCTCTGCATTGTTATTGTCATACGAAAAATTATCATAAGTGATCGTTTTGGATTTGACTATAAAAACCCTTTCTTTGTCAATGTTTATTGATGTACATGTGCTAGAATATAAATTCTTAAGAATCACTATTCCTTGTCAAGATAAAAGGAACACCACACCATAAGAGCAATATTGTTAGCATAAAGAATAAGGTTGACTAACCCGATTGGTTAGCTCGAGTGGAAAAGTGATGTGGTTATAATGAAAGAGGTCTCAGGGTCAAGTTCTCGGCCAACTATATTGTAGAATTTATTGGGTCTCACTCGATGTCCCCATCGAGTTAGGCCCCATAATCTGGGTCGATGGTTTACCCCATTTACCATCCATGGATAATGGGGAAGTGCTTGGAGGGTTTTTTGCGATGGTTTGCTTAGAAAAAAAGAAGGATGATGACTATTAAAACTAAATCAATAGCATCACAAATTTATTCTTCCAAACATTCCTCTAACTTGTTATTATAAATGCAAAAAAAGGAAAGGGATAGATGACAACCTTGTTTAACCCTTATATTACAATTGATTTCTTCTCACCATTTGGCATTGTTCTTGAAATTAGTAATAACATTATCATACAACATTATCACAATAGATTTCAACTCAAAATGAACATTTAACTCTTCTAATATATTCCAATGTTTACATCTAAGCATCATGTCAAAATCTATTCTAAAATAAATGAAGCAACACAAGATATTAGTTTTATAATATTGACATTCTTATGTGATAATCCTAAGATTAAATGAGTGATCCATGATTGAATGATATCTTCTAAAATAGGCATGGTATTTATCCCTTTTTCCTTGAATTTCTAACCATATGATAACCTTCTTTTCTATAATAATTCTATGTAACTTGGATAAAAGAGACATAATCATAATGGTCCTATAATTTGAGGGTTTAGTTTTGTTCCCACTTCTAAAATTAAGAACATTTAGGCTTTGATTCCATGGATTAGGGAAAACCTACTTGAAAATAATATTGAAGAGATTGTCAATATGAGAGATAAGAACAAGTCCTCTGAAATTAACATTTTAATATGATAGTTGTCAATGTCTTTAACATTCCATTTTGCAAGTTTTTTAACCCCAAACTCTATGTGTTTCAAATTAAAATCATATTTCTTTGTAATAAAGGATTAAATGTTGTCCATGACATGAGGGGATTCATAAATCTTACTATTTAGGATCATCATGAAGGAATGTTGTAATAATAAAACCAATATTCTATGTTGCTTCATTGACATTAGGAATGCATTTGACACCATGCCTAGAAATAACCTTTGGAATATATTATAAGAGTTAAATGTTTGTTTTTAGCTAAGAGCTATTGCAGTAAGGTTGTAAGAAAATTTTATTACAAAGTTTAAGAAATTAATTGTGATGTAGGAGTTAAGAAAGGTTATCCTCTATCTGTTACTCCTTTTGTCATTTACATTGACAAGTTAGATGCATGTTTGGAAGAAGCAGGTTATGCTAGAACTACTTTAGATGGGATATTCATAATATTTCTTCTTTATGATAACAATATTGTTCTTATGGTTAGGTGTCACTCTGATCTTGACAAGAAACTAATAAATCTAAAGGAATTTGGTTCTAGCAATGGTAAGTTAGATAACACTAGGAAAAAAAGGTTAAGATAATCAAATACAAAAACCTCACTTAATCTAATTTTTGTTTGTGGAAATTAAAAAGTAGAGGAATTTCATACAAATATTTCAAAATTGACCTTCATCACAAGCTTAAATAGAACTAGGGCGTTAATGTATTGATTGATTAAAGGTGGATAGATATTTTGTCTTGAAGATAATTGTAAATAAATAGAATTATAAATGTGGGAAGAATAAGATCCCTCTAAAACTCTCATCACTCATTTAATCTTATGTGGATGTGGTGTTTGGGGATGTAATATATATAGAGAATAGTAGTGGAATAATGAGCAAATATGGATGCATTTTATAATTTATAATCTTAAAATTAAATGAAGTATTCCCTATCCTATATTTCTCATATAAGTTGGTATTTCGTTTATTGGCAGTACATCTTTGACTAGATACCTAATGCACATGCACAAGATAACTAACTTTGAAAGTTAACAGTCTTCCTAATATTGTTTCAAACTATAGTAAAAGTTACCTACAAATTAAGAGGGGGTGGCATAAATATGCTATGTCTTGGATAAATCATTGGAGAATAGAGGAGGAGGTCAGTTTGAAAAATATTGATGCCATTAAAAATATGCCACATCTAAATTGAAGGAGAAATTGCACAACCACAAAGAAATAGAGAAAAATAGAAATTTAAGATACTATAAATAGGTCATTAACCCCAATCTAGAAGATCAAAAGTATTTTTCTATTATAGATATATTAAATATGAAAATACATGTTGCTAAAATAAGAATGAAATCTCATAATATCCATGGTAAAAAAGGGTGTTAGATAATTTCTAATACATGGTGGGATTAAGAAATTTGTCATCTTTGTGATACTAAGAAGGAAGAGGATGAAAAACAGCCTCTTAGAATTCCCTATGTATGCCCACATTAGATCTCACTTTCAAAATAGTTTTAATAGTATCAACCTTCCTAACCCATTAACTAACTAAAACTATATATATTTAAGAAACATTTTCTCCAGTCTTTTTAACATATAAATAAAATTCTAAGGAAACCAATTAATTCCTTACCACTTTTCATAATGTACAATTAACAAAAGTTGGTCTTAGTGAAAAGTAATAATGGATTAACATCCATTGAGACTGACTTGGTCTATCATACCTTAAGAAGGTAAGGGATTACTTGGAATTATTTATAATTTTATTTCCGTTTTCGAAAAGCATTAAGATAAGTGTTCCAAGTTCGCAATAGTTTTGTTGAGTTAAAAGGTTAGGAAGGTTTCTATAGTCTGGTAAATGCTTTAAATTGAGATATAATCTAGGTATATGATAGAAATTATAAGAGAAAGTGATTTCTATATTCAACCTTCTTACTATCACAAAGGTGACATACTCTTTCATTCCATAATGATTTTGGGAATTGACCACACGCCTAGTTTCACTATGGAGAGTATGGATTTTTTTCTTATTTTAGCAATGTTTATTTTATTCTTTACACTTGTTAAAATAGAGAGATATTTTTTATCTTGTATATTAGGGTTGATTAACTCATTATAAGATATCAATTTTATTTTTCCCTCTAACTCTTTATTGCACCCCATTTTCTCCTTAAATTTTGATGTAATAATATTTTTAATATTGTCCTTATTTTTCAATATGATCTCTTCCTTTATTCCCCATTGGTTTAGCCAAGGATTGACATCCTTATGATATCCATGCTTGAGACATAGGTGGTCTTTAATGGAGTTTGAATGTGGCTTGAAGAAATTTTAGGAATCCTCTGGTCTTATATGTTGCTTAACTTTTTCTTATACATTAGGTACCTGGTCATATCCATGCTCTCAATGGGGGAAATGTTTGATTATGTGAGGAGGATAGGATAGGGTGTATTTTCTTTAATTTTGAGGTTATAGATTATAAAATTATTTGGTATATTATCTATATTTCTCCATGAATCTATAGAGATACCGCATCCCCAAAATTCAAATCCATATAAAATAATAGGGCTAACAAGAGTCCCAAAGAGGATTTTTTTCTTACCCCATATCCAAAGATTCATCTATTCACAATTGTTTTCAACCCCATAATAAGATTTCCACCCTCCGTTTATCCATTTACTAATGCAATAATTCTAGTTGATGTTGTGATGAATATTGATTAAGAGATATTTGTATGAAGGCACTTCCTCCAAGTTGGTTTTCTCATATAAGAAAGCTTTCTAGGTTTTCTTATTGGATTTAACTATTGTGACTTTCATTTTGTCAGTATTAGCAGTCATACCCATATTGGAGAAGGATTCCTTCAGGATTCTTAGTTGCTTACCAAGATCATAGGGACTCCTCACCATAAGAACAATATAATTAGCATAAGGAAGAATAATGATGACTATACCATTGGGAGTTGGGCCAATGAAACATTCTTCTTCCAAAAAATATTCTAACTTGTTGATATATATAATATCTCGTTTTTTTCAACTAT
>JASDQU010373734.1:48711-63891 GCA_032191745.1 Picea mariana | reverse complement strand
AGTTAGCATTCAAACAAGGACCAAGTGATTCATCGAGTTTGTGTAAGCAAAATTGCTTATAGAAATTAAATGGTTGAAAATACTCTGATTATTGTAGAACCTTGGTTTGATTTCCACACGAGGCAATATCCTTATTTGAAGGGCTATTATCCAGATTTTTACAGGGAATCCAAAACAACACTTCCTTTTGACATAATTGTGTGTACATGGTGCTAAAAATTTAGTTATATAGAAACTGAGTAATTGTAATCAAACTTATACAATATGAAAAATAATAACAGTTCAAATATTCACAATCATGTAGTTAAACGATAATAAGTGGGAAAGGTTTTGGATGGTATCATTTACAACGAATTATTTTGCTTGTTTTGGTGGATGTTGTTGCAAAGAGATTTTTTAAACCATCTTTTCACCAAAATTTTTTTAAGTTAGGTGAGTTTTCCTGTTTTTGGGTATGGTTGATATGTTAAAAAATATATATAATTGTGCCATTCCTACCCTGCCAGATGGTGGGAACACACCACATAAGCCAGAGAACACCCTAAATCAATCCTGGTTGGGTGAATAACACCCTAAATCAAGGCATGCTGCTTATCACTTGTCAAACATTTTGGATGTGTCATGGTGAGGTTTTTTATAATTTACATGGGGTTGTTGTTATTCTAAGAAATGATTTTTTTTCTTGAAATCTGGCAATATAAATTTACACGAATAAAATTTATTTTTGAATGCAAAATTCAAAAATGGATTCATGTTGAAAAACCTCTAAAATACTTGGATTATACAGAAATAATATGAATCTAATAATTTCAGACAAATGTCCCTCAAAGTAAAACGTTTAGCCTACTAAAAAAAATGTCCAGGATACCGGCCAGTGGCATTCAGACGACATTTTTACTTTTGTGTAAAGAAACTTGTATTGGAGGATGATTTTAACATTGGTGTAGACTTATTGAACATATTTTTATGTGAGGGGAGGCTCTTGTTTAAATCTTTTCAGACTTTTATGTTATAAACTTAATCTTTTCACAGAATTTTATGTTATCAACTTTGTATTTAACAACCTTAAGTACATATTTGGTTTTAATTGTAGGCAACATAAAAATTATGAAAAGGTAATGGCAGACATAAATTGGTCAATGATGAAGAAAGCTTGTAGAACAGAGATTAACTTCAGTAAACTGCCTTCTTGCAATTTCTGCAATTTTGAATTTCAACATGAGGCAGGGACTGACTTGCTGCCTTCACAGCTCCCACTTGTTACAGTAGATTTCAATCCTTTATTACTTCTCGTTTTCCTTTTCCCTGTGTGGATGAAGATAAATATGAACCACTGGTCAATTGAAATCACATGAGTTTCCATTAAAGTTTACTGTTGTTTATTTTGTGTGCCTTGGAAGTTCGCTTGATTTGTTTAAGTATGTGTGAATAAATTTTCACATAATTTTTATTAATGAAGTTTTTGAAATTAAAATTTTATTAATAAATTTTTTGAAATTAAATGGTAACCAAAAATCACAATTTTTCATAAAAGACAAAAATTATATAAAAAAATATAAATTTGATTCTACTTGAAATTAACAAAATTATCTTCTAAATATAACAAACAATTTGTATTTATTTAATATATAAATTTTATCTTCAAACAAATATAATATCATAAAAATATACTTAAAAATTATTTTCCATATTGAATATATGATATAAAAAATTATCTACAATGATAAATGATTTTAATATTTATTAATTTCAATGTAATCATCCACTAAACAATATCTTTACGTCATGCACCTTTTGATAATTATTCACATCCTAAATCCCATAATTTAAATATGTATTATCATCCTAAATACCGTCATTTAAATATGTAATATATAATATGAAAAATTATTTACCATACTGAATAAATGCTATAAAAAATTATTTACAATGATAAATAGCTTTAATATTTATTAATTTCAATGTAATCATCCACTAAACTATATCTAAAGTAATGCACCTTTTGGTAATTACTCACATCCTAAATTGCATCATTTAATATGTATTATCATCCTAAATCCCATCATTTAAATATGTATTATGAATAATATATTTTATATACATAACATAATCGTCTATCCTCTCTACTTTTACATAAAATTAACATTTAAAAAAACTAAAAACTATTTAACTAAAAACATCTTCTTCCATAATCTCATTTATCAGCTTATATTTAGCCAACCTTTTATCATCTGATTTATTACTTTCCCATTGTATTCACTTTTACATCCTTTCTATCAACTTACATTTAATTTCACTTAGCTCTTGTGTGATATAAATTTGGGCAAAAAAAAAATCACTCATTTATGTTGTTTAAATTGCATTTTTGAATGCATTAATTTCACTTAACCCTTCTGTAATATAAATTTGGGCAAAATAAAAATAAAAATCACCCATTTCTATTTAAATTGCATTTTTGAATGCATCAAATAAAATCTACTGAAAAATATGTTTGAGATTTCTCATCCAATTTTGAGAAAAATTAAACAAATAATATCTAGAAAAGAGCAAAAACATATAACATTTAAACTACAAATTTATCCACCTATACTCACCCAACCTCCCATCATCATATTTATTACATTCCCATTTATCAACCTATACTCACCTAACCTCTAGTCATTTCATTTATTACCTTCCCATTATATTCACTTTTACATCATCCCTACCAACTTACAATTAATCTCACTTAACCCCTCTTTAAATCCATTTATCAACCTATACTCACCCAACCTTCATCTCATTTATTACCTTCCCATTTATCAACCTATATTCAACGAGCCTCTCATCATCTCATTTATTACCTTCCCATTCGTCAACCTATATTCACCCAACCTCTCATCATCTCATTTATTACCTTCCCATTGTATTCAATTTTACATCCTTCCGACCAACTTACATTTAATCTCACTTAACTCCTCCTTGCTCCCATTTATCAACCTATACTCACCGAACTTCTCATCATCTCATTTATTACCGTCCCATTTCTCATTTATTACCTTCCTACATCCTCCCTACCAATTTGCATTTAATCTCAGTTAGCCCCTTCTTACTCTCATTTATCAACCTATACTCACCTTCAGACACCAAATTGGTATATGAGACCCTCTTGTTTGTGGGACAAGGGACCCCCTCCCCACAATGATTTGACTACTAAAGTCTAAGGAGGTATACATACCCTACCTCCCTCTCGATTTGAACCTCTGACTAGGGAGGAAACACATGTTCTTAACCATTAGGCTCCAAGGAGATTGATATAAAATGTATTTTACATTCCCCTCATTTTTGTAAAAATATCTTCTTCTTTGTTATTAAAATTAAATTTCAAATTTTAATATTTGTATTATGTTGATATATTTAAATATTTAAGAGTTAGTTAAAAATAACTTGGTTTAATGTGTTTTTACATAAAGTGTGTTTTTTAGTATGCATTTATAATTATATAATCTGAAGACCGTAATATGTTCTAGACATAAAGTGATTCGATAGTTCATATTCTCCTCAATACTAATGACTATATTGATCTGTGGTTTAACAACCGTTTGGATCATGATCTCTATCTAAAAGCATGGAGAATCATTTGTGGATGATCGATTATGAGAAGCTCATATGTATTTTTTTTGCATTAATATGTTGTCTTAAGTGGTCATGTTGGTCGGGGCCGTGAAATATTTCCCTCTTTAAGGATTTTAACATCGTAATACACTAGTGTATTGATCTTTGATCTGTTTGTATGAGTGGTTGTTTAAGGTGTTCGACCTGTGTGGAAATACTCTATTTCTCGAACATGATATCAAACTCAAATGAAGACTCACTCCTATTGTTGATCAAGATCTTAAACTTGTGTCATTGCATGTATCAAATGATTTTTGGATTCTATTATTTCTGTGCATTTTTTGGCTAAAAGGGTTATTCCATTGCATCTAGAGTGTTGCTTTCAATTAGAAACATTTTTCATTTCACCCATAAATGTTTCAAATTACCCAAGATATAATCATTTTTGTCACATTCAAAGGTATAAAGTTTAATTATGATTTTTAATTTTAATTTGTCATGTATATTGTGTTAATATTTTAGCTTTTCTATTTATATTCGCGGTTTGCTACCATTTTCGGCTTGGTATACTCTTTTTCATGCACTTTGTGCAATCTTGGTAAACCAAAAAAAGAGCAGAAATTGTGTTATTTTCTGCATATGCTCTTTGTTTTACGCCTTATGCAATCTCAACAAATAAAAAATATAAAGAAAACTCGCATTTCCAAGTAGACTAATTGAGATTTAGCCTTGATCTTGTTAAGTTTTGAATTTGTTTTTTTTTTTAACTGTAATTTTGTTTTTTTTTGTGTGCATTTGTGTTGAAGCCTTTTATAGGAAAAAGCAAGGGTAAAGGTTTTTTAGATAAACATACACTTCAAGGCAAAGAAAAAACAAAGTCTCCTTCCACCTTTACAACATTTATTATATATTTTACATTAGTTTGCTTGATTAAAAAAAAATTATTAAATAAAAAGTCTCATGTTCCATTCTTTCTTTTCATTAAATTACTTTTTGAAAAATTCATACAACTTGAAGTTATCACATAACTTTATTATAATGTGCATTTCATTTGAATTATAAAAGCGAATCACTATAAAAGTTACAATATCTTTTTTTTGTTAGAAATGCTTGTGTATTTCAACCGTTGGCTAAGAAACCACAACCTAGGGGCATCTAAGCCGACAAAATCACCCAAGGATCGCACCTAGCCTGGGCCGCACCAACCCTTAACGTGGCTGGATTTTTTGGAGGTATCCTCCTGACTAAACACACCGTAAGGGTATTGAACACAGGTCACCTAGCAAATGAAACCCATGCCTTAATTGGGCAAGCTAGCGGGGAGTGATAAAGTTACAATAACTTTAATTTTCTTTTTAAAGTTTTTTTTAACAGGCATTGAAATTGTATTTATAAAAAGGGGTTGTGTCGAAGCAAACAACTTATTACATAGTGCTAAATTTCAGCAAGGTGAAACATTTATCCGAGGTTGCAGAAAGAGTCATACAACACATAAAAAGGTTAATGGAGGCTATAATCAAATAATTGCATTACAAAATTTCTTGCATAAGTAGATTTTAACAAATTGCTTACATAACAAGATACAAAAACAATACATTTCTAGATTGGATTATGGGTTCGACTTCTTGTCACCATTGATTGTGCTCTTGAAGAATTTTTTTTCTTTATAACTACTGTAGTCCAAGCTTCTTTTCTTTTCAATGACCTCAGTGCTTCTCCCTTCATTCCCAACATGCCTTGATCTAGAGGTTCATGTTGTTCAAGGGTCTCCTCTTCTTCTGCTTGTTTTTCCCAGCTCATCTTTCAATCTAGATCCAAGGGAGTAGAATGATCATGTTCTAACGAATCTTGTGGTGCTGCATTTGGATTTTTGAATGCTTCTTGGTCCAGGTCTAGAGGGATAATATCTTCCTCTTTCACAAGATCATGTGGATCTGGATCTTGCTTTTTGGAAGAGGTATCTATTTTTTCTTATGATTTTGAATTGGGCTCGACCATATGTGGATCTGGGGCATCTGGCTCATCCTTGTTAATCATTTGGTGTTCTTCTTTGGTGCCATCCCACCAAGTTGATTTACGTTGGGTTTTCTTGGCTTTCCTTGGTCTTTTCGAGCAATGATAAGCCTTATGTCTCGTTTCCAAACAAACTCTACAATGAAAAAAAAAAAATTATAACCTGGCTTAATTTTGAGATGAGGAAGAGCTTTCACCTATCAAGATTATTTCAGTTGGGAACCCTTTGCTGAAATCCATTTCCACACATATTCAAGCGTAAGTGGTAGTACTATAATTTTATGTTTCCTCACTTATGTAGTGGAATTTCCCAAGAGCATTTCCAATGGATCAAAGAGAGGGTAAACCCCAAAGGTGTAGAGGTAAGTTTGGAAGCCTAACCCAAACCGATGTTGTTGACAAGGAATTAATCATTGGATCAAAGGAAGGGGTCTAGGGTTTCGTGCATAAGCCAAATTTTCCCCAGAACCAAGGACCTGATTTTAAAATCAAATCTCTGTCATGAGCATTATCAAACATCAAAATAAAGAACCCTTTTGCACATGGGGAAATAAACACTTTGCCTTTAATATTGGGTTGCCAAAGGTCTGAGATCCATTTGTGCAAGTCGAATAGACGTGGCCACAATTAGATGAATTGAAAAATCAGAGCAATTGAGCTATAAATTGTTTCCTTAGATACAACATCTTTCACCAAAGGAATAGAGATCGTTGGAGCTTCCTGAACCATCAAACTGTTAGAAGAAGAATGAAAAATATATCTATAAGAAGGATTCCTATGGTTTCTAGAGGAGGGAGGCGGAGGGAAGGCACCAACAAAATGCAAAGGATCACTATTCATAATGGAATCTCTGAGGAGAGAATATGCGACCATTAACGAGGGGGATGCTGCCATGGATCCCAGAGAGCAGAGAGATTCATTGGACCCTATTAAAATTGTTGAATCAGAGAGGGGAAGGTTGTCCAAGCCAATCTTGGCTGCCATAGAGAAGTCATCATTGCTAGAAGCACAGGCCAGTGAGAGAGAACACATGGCTAGGGAACTTGAGAGGGGAAGGTCGACCATGCCAAGCATGGCTGCCAAAGAGAAGTTTACACTACTAGAAGTGCAAGCAAGCAAGAGAGAATGTGCAGCTAGGGTTAAACCCTAGCCAGTGCCACCATGGAGAACCGAACGCGCAGAGGGAGTTGTTCAAGCTAGATACTCCAATTATGTTCTTTTAAAAGTTATTATTTACTTACAACTCTAATTTATAAAGTAATGTCAATGCAAAAGTTATTTTCTTTTAATGACAAGCATGATGATTCACTTGAGCACTCCCTTACCTTCACTTCACTCATAGATCGTATGGTGCACAAGCATGTATTTGAGTCGTACTATTTGTACATCATTAACAAAGGTGGGAGTAATTTCCCATGCTCCCATCCTTTAGACATCATGGATTTGGTGGTTTATTTTCTCTCTCTAGATGGTGATGACCACAACAACTAGACCTTTATGACGAGAAGGAATTTTATTCTTTGGTTAGCAAGGAAACACAAGTTGGCCAATTGGTATAATTCTCTTCTCTGGGATTATTTGTATCATTCACCACATAATCCTTGAACCAATGTTGCAAACATACAAAGTCCAAAATATCTTTCCCATTGATATTTTGGACTTTGTATGTGTGCAACATTGGTTCAAGGATTATGTGGTGTGGGCACAAAGCGTTATGCCATTGTACCAACTACGAATTGTAAGAGATGGCGAGGTTGTTGTGGTTGCAAGAATCAAAATTGGCAATACAGTGGAGAAAGATGGCTAGTTTGGAAACAAAATTTCATATGCAGGAGGAGAGGAGAGACAAGGAAGCAGCATTGATAATGGAGGTAGCTAACAACTAGACCAACCAAATTCACACTATGCAACAAGAAAATTTAAATCTTAGGCAACTAATAACTTCTTTGATGTAATACCAAGTCTGGTTCCAGATACAATCAACCAAATCATTCGGGTCAGTGGCAACTCAAGATGGCGCTAGAATTCAACAACACAATCCAATATAGAGTCTAAACATAGGGAACCAAAATCACGTGGATACCACACTGAAGCTCTCTTAGTCAGGTTATATGTTTTTTAGAGTCTCATTTTTGTCAGGATCTTATGTTAAGATTCACAGCTATTCCGACCAATCATGAAAACCCCAACCACAGAAACATTTTTAATCATTTTAGTAGATGTTTTTTGTAAAATTTTAAGACAGGGAACATAACTTTCATGTAGCGATAGAACACTCTACTTATTTTTTAAAACTATATGTACTTGATTGTTGTCTAGTTAAGCTATATCCCTTTTGTTGATACACAGATAAACGTTCTTGTTAAAAAAAAAAGTGATTTTCACTTATTTTATAAAAGTGGGTCACTTCATGTAAAAGTAACGTATTTATAAAAATGAGCCTATAGGAAAAGTTAAAAAAGGAAGGAATATTATTTTTACTTAATGAGCTCATTGTGCATTCATCATGATCTGGGCCAACCTCTACCTACTATGTTTCCCTTTGGTTATTTTTTATGTCTTTCTTAAAAAGGGCATAACTTTGACATTTGGAGTCTCTTTTCAATGTTGTTTTTTTTGTAAACTGCAAGCTTTCCATCCACACAATCACTTTTTAACTTTTAAATCCATCTTACCTGCATATTTAATATGGCTATTCCAAGTGATATTTTGCATAATAGTTCAAACTACTTCTCATGGAAATCCCATATGGAGGATATGCTATGAAGTAAATGACTTTACTTGATTACCTTGAGAAAAGAAACTACCCCCACTATAATGACTCAAAGACATCCAAATGGGATAGTAAAAATCATGAACGACGTGGCTTAATCAAAATTTCCATCTCTAGTGATGTATGGTTTCACCTTCAACAAGTTAACAAACTAGATGACGCTTGGAAAAAGTTGGAAATCATATTTGGTAAACACAATGGAATTTGAGCCCACCAACTTATAAACCAATTGATTTATTTAAATCCCAATGATTTATTTTACATTGAATATTATCTAAGTTCAAAACACTCAAACTTTTAATTGAAGACTGTAACATAGAAAATAAGGATGGACAATTGATATATGTTATTTTTTCTAAGCTTGGTAGTGCATATCTACCTTTCACTCCACCAGAGAACCTCTAGGGGTTGCTCACACACCACTCGATGTTGAATATTTTTTTGATTCTTTGATTAGAGAGTAATATAAGCTCTTTCATATTGGAGTGATCGACTCTGTAGGTACATCTAACAAATCCTTAGTGGCCCAAAATAAGGATAAAACAAGCATCCAAAGAAGCAAGATTCTAGAAACAATAATAAAAACAATAGTCCCAAACCTTCTCATCCAACTCCTACTCCCAATGGTGAGAAAGGACCAAAATCAAAAGGTAAGAAAACCAAGAAACATTGCAATTTTTATGGGCGAGATGGTCATCTGGAGTCTAATGTTTTAATAAGATGGAGGCCTTAGAATCAATAATGAAGAAGCACACCATTGATCTCGATTCTTCTTCTTCTAACTCTTCTTCTCCCGGACATGCGCTTTATGCTTCTAGTTTTTCCTTTAATTAAACATCTACTTATTTTTGTAATGAGTGGTTTATTGCTTCTAGAGCATCTTATCATGTGGCTAAAAATAAAGCCATTTTTTCTACTCTTATTGATTGTAACAACAAACAAATATTTGTTGGTGATGATATATCTCTTAGTGTTGTAGGGTCTGGAAAAATTTATCTATTAAATGATGGTCATTTTAATGATGTATTATGTGTTCCAAGTCTCTCCTGAAATCCTCTATCAGTGTATCAAATCACTCATTTGGGTGAAGGTAAAACTATAGAACTTTCACCTCACCAAGTTGTAATCAACGATTTAAAAGATATTAAGCATGTTTTAGCAATTGGAATTGTTGATGATATTACCAAGTTGTACATATTTGACAACTTTGGGTCATCGTCTTTTCCATAATTTTTTATTGCTCACAATGATGACTCGAGCAAACTTTCACGACTAATTTGGTAATCTAAACTATTGCTCATTGCAACAACTATGTAATCAAAATATGGTGATTGGCATTCCTCTCATTTCTTGCAGAGATGGTGTTTATGTCAGTTATGTTCTTGACAAACATCATCAGGACAATTTTGATAAACGTGTCTCTTGGAACACCTTGACCTCCTTGCAACTTGTTCATAGTGATTTGTGTGATTTGATTCCTTATCATTCTTTCTCTGGGACGTTCAAGTACTTCTTAAATTTCATCGATGACTTCACAAAATGCACTTAGGTTTATTTCTTAAAACTTATGAGTGAAGTTTTTGACATGTTTTTGGCCTACAAGGCCCTTGTAGAAAAAAAATCGAGACATCAACTATAGAAGTTAAGAATTGACAATGGATGCAATATGTTAACAACAAATCTACAACGTATTGCATTACACAAAGCATTTAGAGGCAACATACTATTCCATATACACCATAGAAAATGGTGTTGCTAAGAGAAACAATCACACATCAAAGGAAATGGAAAATGGTATGATCCAATATAAGGGATTAAGTCTTCATTTTTGGGTGAAAGACACTAATTGTGCCAATTACATAGTCAATCACACTCCCAAAAAGGTTTTAAAATACATGACATTGGAAAAAACATGGAGTAAAAATAAATCATATCTAATCCACTTTCGTGTGTTTGGTAGTGAAGCATGGGCTCACATTCCCGATGAGAAAAGGAAAACATTACAACCTAAAAGTGAGAAGTGCATTTTTGTTGGATATTCTAAATATGTGAAATGTTATAGACTTTTTCAACCTCATTCCAAAGAAATTATTATTAGGAGAAATGTTAATTTTGATGAAGGTATCTCGACCTACAAGCCTAATTCAATGTTTGTGCAATATTCAACCTGCAAGCCATCTTTGACATCTATACCATATTCCATTCCAAACTTTTCTATTTATGATCCTAATCTAGTTTCTTCTTTAGATAATAATAATGAGGATGCAAATCCACCTCCGCCTTCTTACATCCCTCTGATTGGGTCCATTGAACATGAACTTGCACCAACACCACATGTTACTAGATGAGTTTGTACAACACAACAAATAGTTGGGGCTCTTGTTGGTGATCCTACAGATCAATGTCATACATGTTCATAGTTCTATTGAGCCTCCTCTCTTTTGGTTCAAGTTTCAGAGACCCATGATCCATAAGCAATTTAGAAGCTTCTATCCATCTAGATTGGGACACAACAATGAGTGAAGAATATCATTCATTAATGAAAAATGATACTTTTGTTCTTATACCTCTTCCGAAAAAAGAAAAAAAAACTTATTAGATGTAAATGGGTTTGTAGAACTAAGTATGCATTAGATGGAAGCATTGAAAGGAATAAGGTCTGGTTATTTTCCAAAGGATTTTCTCAAATTGAAGGGATTGAATATAATGAAACCTTTTCCCCCATAGTCAAAATAAATTCCATATGCCTTGTTTTATCCCTTGTCACCTCACATAAATGGGAGGTCCATTAGATGAATGTTAAATTTACCTTCTTGCTTGGGGATTTGCAAGAATAAATCTACATGGAATAACCTCTTGGCTATGTTGAGAATGGCTCCAACATTGTGTTGAAATAATGTAACTACAAAGAGTATTCTTATTAATATTGATATATTATTTATAGGATTAATCCCCATTGTGGATTAATCATGTCAGTAATTGTATTAGGACCAAATCCCCTTTTGCGGATTGGTCAACAAACAATTATAATAGGAAGAATAAGAAGTCGGCCCCAGTAGTTAATGAGAAGACTTGGAAATATAATAAAGGTGGGTTTACCCACCCAGATTAAGAAGTCGGCCCTTCCAGTGAAGAGACACTTCACACATGCCAAAACTTGTATAAATAAAGGAGCTAGCACCTCATTTGAACATAACTCACTTGCTCAGTTTGAGAGACAAGTTATGATCTGTTACCGGCAAAGGAGAGAGGGAGAAGAGTGGCGCATCTTTTGGAGAGGACTATCTATATTGGTTTGAGTTATCTCTTGACATTATATTGGCAATTTATGATAAGGAAGTTTTTTCTAGGTTTTCTTCCCCTAGAGGGTTTCCCAGGATAAATGTTGTGTCTCTTGTGAATGTGTATTTCTCAGTGATCTTGTTCTTATGTTGCTCTTATCTATTGAAATGCAAAGAACTATAATAATGGAAAAAACATTAACACATTGTTTGTCACCTTAAGAAATATCTCTATGGTATTAAGTGAGCTCCTTTAGCTTGTTATGCTAAAATGAATAACTTTATTCTTGATGCCAACTTTTATAGATGTCACTGAGACCCCGATGTCTATACCAAGAAAGTAGGTAACTATCTCATAAAACTTGTTCTTTAGTTCAATGATCTTATTCTCATTGGTAGTGACCCCAAACTTTTAAACCATGTGAAATCTAGCCTTAAGAAGAAATTTGAAATGTCAACCTTAGGTTATCTACATTATTTCCTTAGTCTTCAAGTATTGCAAACCAAGGAAGAAATTTTCCTTTTCCAATCTAAATATACATGTGACCTTCTTCACTACTTTCACATTGAATATTGTAAACTATCCCCTTATCCCTTCTAGTTTGGAGTCAAACTTGTTGCCACCTATACTACACTTAAAGTAGATGCCACTTTGTAATTTTAGTTAGTTGGTAGCCTTTTCTATTTGACTCATACCCATACTGATATTTCCTTTGATGTTGGCCTTGTCGCCTCACATAAATGGGAGGTCCATCGGATGGATGTTAAATTCACCTTCTTGCATGGGGATTTGCAAGAATAAATTTACATGGAACAATCTCTTGGCTATTTTGAGAATGGCTCCAACATTGTTTGTCATATTAAGAAATATCTCTATGGTCTTAAGCGAGCTCCTTGAGCTTGGTATGCTAAAATAGATAAATTTATTCTTGACACCAACTTTTATAGATTCCACTGAGACCCCGATGTCTATACCAAGAAAGTAGGTAACCATCTTATAACACTTGTTCTTTAGGTTGGTGATCTTATTCTCATTGGTAGTGACCCCAAACTTTTAAACCATGTGAAATCTATTCTTGAGAATAAATTTGAAATGCCAGCCTTAGGTTATCTGCATTATTTCCTTGGTCTCCAAGTATTGCAAACCAAGGAAGAAATTTTACTTTCCATATCTAAATACACATGTGACCTTCTTCGATACTTTCACATGGAAGATTTTAAACTAGCCCCTTCTCCCTTCTAGTTTGGAGTCAAACTTGTTGCCGCCTATACTACAGTTAAACTAGATGCCACTTTGTAATGTTAGTAAGTTGGTATCTTTTTCTATTTGACTCATACCCATCCTGATATTTCATTCGATGTTTGTCTTATTTCTCCGTATATGTAAAAACTCCATGAGATCCAATGGGAAGAAGAAAAAATGATACTCTAGTATATTTAGGGTGCAATTCAATTTGGGATACATTACAATTTAGGGGGGACTCCTTTTTTGGTTGGTTTGACTGATTTCAATTGGGCTAAAGACCTTGATGATTGGAAGTCTACTGTGAGTTATGTTTTCAATATTGGTTTTGGACTTGTCATTTGGGCTTGTAATAAGACACACACTCTTGATATTTATTTAGCAAAAGCAGAGTATCGAGCATTAGTTAATACAAGTCAGGAAGCCTTATGGCTTTGACTAATCCTTTCAGAGTTTGGATTCTAGCAATAACATTTGACCACACTCTGATGTCACAATCATAGTGTCATCAAGCTCACCAAAGATTTAGTTAAACATCAATGCAACGAACACATTGAGCTACACTTTCACCTCATCAAAAATATTATTCAATATCGCGTTCTAGAAGTGTTATTTTTCCCTATAGATGATCAAGTTGTAGACATTTTCACAAAGTCTCTAATATAAGTGAAGTTTTCCAAACTATGATCTATGTTAGAAGTTCAAGAAGTTGTTATGAAGGGAGGATAGGCTCTATTTCCTCCTTCCTTATCCTATTGTGTCACCTTTGTAAATCGCTCAATCCTATCCCAATTTGTTCTTAAGGGAGGATGTTAGGTTATTTAGACACTTAGGAGATAGTTAAGATCAACTAGGTCTAATGTGTCTTTAGGTAAATTGTGTTTCCTTTGTGTTTTTTCTTAGTATGCATTTGTAGTTATGTAATCCAATGGTCATGATATCTTATATAAATAAAGTGATCAGATGATTTATATTCTCTTTGATACTAATGACTATATTGATCTGTGTTTTAACACCCATTTGGTACATGATCTCTATTTATAGAGCATGGAGGGTCATTTTCTAATGATCAATTGTGAGAAAATCATATGTAAAATTATTTTCTTTTTCATTGATATATTTCCTCAAGTGGTTGTGTTGGTTGGGACCATGAATTTTTTTCCTCTTTAATGGTTTTAACCACATAATACATTAGTGTATTGATTTTTTATTTGTTTGGTGTGATTAGTTTCTTAAGGTGTTCAACATATGTAGAAATACCCTATTTTTCTAACATATCATATATGCATGCTATGTTATCTTATCTTCTAATCCTATTTTAACTTGTGGTTTACTAATTTTGGGAGAACAACTTTGAGGAACAAGGAATGTGACATAGCCTTGCTTAGGGGAGTACAACATATACAATAATTCCCCAAAAAAAATCTAAGTGGTTATCCTAATGATTCCCCTCATTTGAACCTAATTGGACATATTGGTTTTAAGTCCTCTCACACACTCTCCTTTAACTACTAATGGAGGTTAACGACCCTCATGTATCAGAATACTGTACAAACAAAGTCACCACATTCTTTTATTGTTTTTCAAACCCTCGAAGACAACTATATTATTGGAATGAATATAAGTGGGAATCATCCCTCTTCCCAACAAATATTATTTTGGCCATTTTGTTTCTCCCATTGCGCCATACTATGTCCATATGAATGATCAATAGGAAATAATTGACTATCATGTACAAACATATCATACAAACATCACATCAAATAACAATGCCCCAATAATTAATTACATTTATAATATAATATATTCATTAAATAGATTGGGAGGTGCTACTACCTTGATATCCCTCATATCCGCTATCACCTAAAACTTATCGACATTTATCATACAACTTGTCTCTTAGGTAACATATTTATAATCACACAATATTCTTAAAGCATATTAGACTATTTACCCATACAAGCATAATAAACCTTGGTCAATTGGTGGTTGACCCCAAATCATAACTCAAATATTTGATCATAAATACAAGCTAATCTCGGTTTTAGAAAGTGGGGCACTATAGTCCATTGGGTTGTCCCAACTAACCATTCTTTTATATAAAGCTTCAAATAGAGTCATTTTTAATGATATATGATTCCCATTATTGTATGTGATATCCACTAAATGCATGTAGTTTTCTCACTTAAAAAACTTATCCATCACATACCTCTGCAACATGTTTCCAACTCATGTGAAAATCTTGCTTGTATGTGTTAAAATATTCAAGAACACTA
>JASDQU010373734.1:18763-48687 GCA_032191745.1 Picea mariana | reverse complement strand
GGGTGATTTATTATAAAGTTATTTCAACAATTTTAACCTTCAATCATTACATAAACATTAACCATTAATCATATCATTCATCATCACATAAAATCATACACATTGCACACAGATTTTTACATGGAAACCCAAGTGGGAGAAAACCACGTGAACTTTTCTTAAGTAGTTTCAATATTTTACAAGCACCAACTTGAAGGAAGAACCCACTCCCTGAGTTTTTCAGCACCTACTGGAAGGAGACACCAATCCCCTTGGAATATTTTAAATGATGATACAAGATCAAATCAACCTTCAAATACAATCCCAAAATCACTTCTTAAATCTGCATACAAAACTGCTCGGAACTGTACCTCAAATCTACAAACTTGTAAGATTCTCCACGAGCTCAATTTTATGTTTCTAATTCTGAAACTTGGACCTCATATATTAGGAATTTTATCCTTCTAATGCAACAAGTGGAATTTAATTTGGACCTACCAAGCTTCAGATATAACTGTTTTATCTCGAACACCTGTTTGGGACTAGTTTCCAGATTAGTCACAAACCCTAACTTCCAACAAGTATAACTTTGTACCTATAACGAATCCGGATTTGAAACTTGTACCAAACATTCTTCAATATCTTCTATGAAATTCCTCCAAGTTTCACTCCTTCACTCATCCCTCAAAAAAGGTTATAGCAAAAATGGAAAGATGACTCGTTTTGAAGAAAAAAAACCCTAGTTTTTAAAACCTCAACTTCCACTGAGTATAAATCCAAACATGTAATGAGTCAAGATTTGAAACTTGTACCCAAGATTATTCTCTATCGTTTTTGAAACACCTCCATTTTTTTCTCTCTGAATCGTTCTATAAAAAAAGTTATATCGAAAATTCCAAGATGACCTTCAAAGAAAATCGTAGAACAAATCATCACAAGACTTCATCTTCCCTTGGAAGTTCTCCCTTCTTCACTTCATATTCCCTTGGAAATTCACTCCTCTTCATAGGATAGGTCAAATTGGTGTAATCCAAATTCCAAATGAGGCTCCTTTTGTTTATATGAGTCTTCTCCACATGAGGGTATGAGACCAAGGGTCCCAACTTTTGGGTCGCACCTCTTCCTTAAGGATGGTTGATCTTAGGGGCTTCTTTACTTTACTTTAGGGGATTTTGCCCTTGGATTTAAGGTATTATTCACTTGTATTTAGGGGCTTCTTCACTTGGCTTTAGGGGCTTCTTCAAGGCTCCTTCAAGGCTCCATTTGTGTACAACTCAAAATGGGCATGTGGAAACAACCACATGTTATCTCATCCCATGAGGGACATGCTTAAAATATATGCCATAAGGGGACCACTTTGGAGTTATATACACTTATGTCAAGGCTTCTTCAAGTGGACACAACATCGTCACTTTTAGGGGCTTTTGGTCTTTTCTTTAGGGATTTTTCTAAGGTTGACATCAATGACAACCAATTTTCCAACAATACCCCCCTTTGGCATTTATGACAACTTGGTAAAACAATCGTTCTCCCCCTATCTTCATGATCTGATTCCAATGAATGTAATGTCCTCTTGTATTCATGTTGATTCCTCATGTCTTCATGCTTCTATTTTTTTTTCTATCCCTCTTTGACATCAATGGAAAAGGGTAACTACCCATGAAAGTATTCCCCTTTTTTTTTCTTGCAGAAGATTATGAAAATCAATTTGGAGAAGAAATTACTCCCAGTTTTTGTCGCATATACTCAAAGGTCTCCCTAGGAAGAGGCTTTGTGAAGATTTCTGCAATCTGTTTTTTTTTTCCAATGTACTCCAACTTGATATTCTTTTCTATGACTTGTTCCCGCAAAATGTGGAACTTAATAGAAATATGTTTGGTCTTGGAATACATCAGTATACTCTTGGAGATGTTTATAGCACTAGTGTTGTCACAGATTATCGGAATAGGCTCATCATATCTCACTTGTATGTATTGCAGGTTTTTCTTCATCCAAAGAATATAAGTACAACATGTTGTTGTTGCGATATATTTTGCTTCTGCTGTGGATAAGGATATTGAATATTGATTCTTATTCAACCATGACACTAAGAAGCCACCTAAGTAGAAAGTTGATCCACTTGTAATTCTTTTGTCATCAATACTTCCTGCCTAATATGCATTTGTGTAGGAGACCATATTTAATTCATTCCCTTTCGGATATCATATCCCAAAATATGTTGTTCCTTTAAGATATATGAAGATCCTTTTAACTACTAGAACATGGGTTTCCTTTGGTGTCGCTTGAAATATTGTGACCTATCCAACTGCTTGCATTACACCTGGTCTTGAATTTGTCACATAGATTAGACTACCAATCATTGATCTTTAGAGTCTTTGATCTGGCTCTTTAGATTCATCATCTTTTCTCAACTTGAAACCAATAACCATAGGAGTGTTCACAGGTTTAGAATCTTCCATTTTGAACTTATTTAACATTACCTTGATGTACTTGGTTTGGGAAATGAAAATGACTTCATCTAGCTGAGATATATGGAGTCCCAAGAAGAAATTCAACTCCCCAAGTAGGGACATTTCGACTTCATTATGCATATCCTTGGAAAACTTCTAACTCACTCAATCATCATCACTTCCAAAGATGATGTCATCAACATACACTTCAATAATAATCATACTTCCTTGACCCACTTTTATGTAGAGGTTACTATCTGCATTTCCCCTTCTGAATCCTTGTTGTAAGTACCTTTCCAATATTGAGTACCAAGCTCTCAGATCTTGCTTTAGTCCATACAGATATTTCTTCAATATGAAAACATAGTCCTCCTTTTATGATAGTAGAAACCCTTATAGTTGTTTTATGTAGACTTATTCTTCGAATTCTCCATTTAGAAAAGTTGATTTTACATCCATTTAATACATTTTGATCTTCTAAATATATTCCTTCAACTGGATCATATCCTTTGCACACTAGTCTTGATTTGTTTATGGTTACATGTCCATCTTCATTTATCTTGTTTCTGATGACCCATTTTGTCCCAATCACATTTTTGTCCTTTGGTCTTGGAACTAGTTCCCATGTATCATTCTTCTCTAACTGATTTAGTTCTTCTTCCATAGCCTTGATCCAATTTTCATCATTTCTGGCTTCCTCAAAGTTACTTGGTTCAACTGTGGATAGTAATGAAAAATGTCATTGTTCAGGTGTTTGTGTTTGCCTTCTTCTTCTAGTTTCTACTCCAACACTTCTATCTCCAATTATTTGTTATGGTGGATGATTCTTCTGAACCGAGTGGTTAGGTGTCCTAGAAGGTGTCTGAAAATATTGTTGGTTGTTTTCTTCTTGTTTTGCTTCTGGTTTCTTCTCTTGTTGTTTTTGTTGTTCTTCTTCCTCTTTTTCTTTCTTTAGTTTTTCATTTTCCTATTCTTCAAAGATGTTTGAATTTATGCTTTCTTTCCCAGTCTTCAACAAGTTTGTTTCATCAAATTTTACATTGATGCTTTCCACTATCTCTTATATTGTAGCTCTTATATGGCTTTTTTTTTCATGAGTACCCAACAAATATGTCTTCGTCCACCCGGGATTCAAATTTTTCAACCTTCTTGTCTTCTCTTTTTATGTAACACTTGCTTCCAAATGCTCTAAAGTGTTTGACATTGACCAATATTCCTTTCCATAACTCATATGGATTATTATCACTATTACTTATGATCAATCCTTTGTTCAAGATATGAATTGTTTTATGCACTGCTTTTCCCCAAAATATATCACTTATCTTGGAGTCATTCAACATGATTCTTGCCATTTCTTGTATAGTTCTATTTTTCCTTTCAGCAACTCCATTTTATTTAGGTGTTCTTGCTATTGAGAATTGCCTTTTTATTCCCTATTCTTCACAAAAATCCATGAATTCATTTGAAGTAAACTCACCTCCATTATTTGATCTTAATAATTTGATTTTCAAATCAATTTCATTTTCAACCAGTTCCTTGAATACCCTGAAAATTTTGAAAGATTCTAACTTTTTCTTGAGAAAGCAAACTCAGTTTATTTTGGTGTAGTCATCAATGAGTAGCATGAAGTATTTTTCACCATCCAGTCCTTTTGTTCTCGTGGGCCCACATTGTGTACAATTTCCAATGGTTTTTTCGTAGAGTATTCATTTGTCTTGAATTCAAATTTTGTTTGCTTTCCATGATAACAATGTTTGCACATAGTATTTGTTGTCTTTGTAATTTCTGACATTTCTCTTACAACTTGCTTCTTGTTGATCTTGACAAGATTATCAAAGTGCATATGGCCCATTCTCCTATACCAAAACCAATTTTCATCTTCTTTTCCTCAACAACATCTTTCTTCTTCGATCTCATTCAAGATGTATATGTTGTTTGCAGTCCTTGTCGTTGTTTCCACTAGTTTGCCTAATCCTTCTTTCTTTATTTTACATTATTTTGAATTCAATATAAGTGTGCTTTCCTTATCACACATTTGGTTCACACTTTGAAAATTATGCTTCATATTTTCAACAAGTAGGACATTTTCTTCCACAACATATTTGTTTCCAAGATTGACTCTGCCTTTTCCTTTAATTTTGGTTGAGTTATCATTGCCAAACATGATGGATCCCTCTTTTTCTTTCTTTAATATTACAAATATATTTTTGTCTCCAGTCGCATGCTTGGAACATCCATTGTCAACATACCAATGACTTCATCTATTTTGGGCTTGTAAGGAAAACCCACATTCCTCAACCTTCAAATCTTCTTGCTTCATTTTCCAAGTTCTTTGTTTTTCCCCTATATGATTGAAAGGAACATGTTTCGTTTCCATTGAAGAAACTTTCAAATCGCTTCTGCAATTTATGGCTATGTGTCCAAAATTGTTACATTTGTAGCATTCAATTTCATAACCCATAGCACCAAAACTGTTATAATTTTTATCAAACACCTCATGAGGAATTTTGTTCATAATGATTCTTGGTATTTTCGTAGCTACTTTTGTTCGAGGTGTTTCTACCCTTAGCACAGGCTCTACAATTTATGGCTTTAATCCCAATATTATTGCAAGAATAAAACAAGCCAAGAAAAATATTTGGTACCTGGGTGTGGGTGGTCTTCTAGTTGGTGTTGTTTGTCTGAAATCGTGATTTTGTTCTTGGGTCTTCTTCATTGTTGGTTGTTGATTCCATGTTCCTATGAATGCATGATCTTCTTCTTGATTCTTCTTTATTTTTGGTTTCTATATGTCCTTTAGAGGCTTTCATTCTTCTTTCTTGATGGAACCCTGGATAGTATATGCATAAATTCTTTGCTTTGCTTCATTTCATATCATCATAGAGCTTCAACCCTCATCGATATTATTTTTTTTGTATCCAAGTCCATACTTTCCATAGAATGGTTTTTTATTACAGATTATTTCATCCAGTATTTTGGTGTTATTGCCAAATTTTAGTTGGATGTCCTTCTTTTGTAGTTCCTTTCTTAGTGAGACTATTTGAGATTCCAAATTATCTATTATTTTCTTCTTTTCTTCTAGTTGTCCTTGAGTGTTTCTTCAATCACTTTGGCTTCTTCCAATTGAATCCTTAGATGTATGATAGTTTGCTTGGCTTCTTCATAAGTTTTTATAGAGTTTTGAAAGTCTTCTTTGAGTTTACTTAACTCTTCTTTGAGAGACTTGTTTTTCTTCCTTATTATTCTTAGATCACTTAAGGCACTAATCAATTCTTCCTCGAGATTCACTTCTCCTTCTTCTTCATGGTCTCCTTAATTATTTTCAGTAGTTTCCTCTTGAGTCTCTAATGCTATGAAGAGTACTCTTCTTGATTCACTTTCACTATCATCATCTTCATCGAATGAGGAATTATCGCCTTTTGAATAGAGGCTTTTCTTTTTCAAAAATCTTCCTTTATTTATTTCCTTGTCTCTTTTCTAATATTTATTTTGTTTCTTAGGAACTTCTTCTTCAGCACTATCTGAACCCCTTGCATAAGGACATTTGGAAGAAAAATGGCCAACTTTACCACAATTAAAGCATTTGAAAGGAATCTTACCTTTGTACTTGTTGATTCCTCTTTTCATCTTTCTCACAAAGTTGGATTCTTCTTCATTGTCTAAATCATAATTATTTCCAGAGTAGGGTTTTGATCTTGGCTTGTTCTTTCTTGTCTTCTTGGAGGATTTGAAAGTTGCTTCCCTTCTGGATGGATTTTCTTGTTATGTTCTCATTTCATATGATGTAAGTATTCCATGTAATTTATCCATGCTCAACATAGCCAGATCTTGTATTTCATCTAGAGATGATATTTTAACAATTTTTAGGGTCATATATCATTGGGAGAGATCTCAATATCTTTTACACAATAACTGAATTTTCAATATTTTATCTCAGTCCACTTATAGTATTCACAATTTCATCAACTCAGAGAAAATAAGTTGCAATATCTTCATCTTCCTTCATTCTTAGATGTTCAGATTTGTTAGTTTTTTTAGCTTGAAGGTACTTCTGCATTGGCAGTGCCAAACATGCAGAAGTGACCAAGCAAATATCTCTCTTAAGTGACTTTATAAAGTGATTGTATAAAGTCAAGTTGGGTTTTTTAATATTTAATGGGTAAAAGTGACTTTATGAAGTTTGGGTCACTTAAGTGATTTAAGTGAACTCAACGAAAGATCAAGTCACGACCGTTAATCTCAAGAGTGGAAGATATAATATTAACTATATATCTCTTTGGAGATCTAGGGTTAGGGAAGTTACTCGTTAATGAGTAAATAAAGGAAGTATTTGAGGGAGAGTGGGAACACTTTTCAAGGGGAGAAGAGGGAATGTGAAGAGGCACACTTTTCAAGGGGAGAAGAGGGGACGTGAAGAGGCACACTTTCCAAGAGAGATTAGGTTGAAGGAATAGAGGAGGAGGAGAAAGAGTGAGGCACAAATCCAAAGATATTAGGAGGCATGCATCCCAAGGAAAGTACATCATTTAATGAAGAATATCGTACAATAGTTAAGGAGGGTAATACTATATGAATTTGCTAGACCGTACAGCTATTGAATGCATAAAAATCAAGGCAAGAGACAAGAGAATGATTTTCAAGGCATTTGTTGGGTTAGAATCCGTACATTTCTGTATTTTTGATACATAAAATCTTCCACGCTATTCAATACATTTATTGTTGTTTACAGGACGTACAATACAATAATTTAGCAGAAATTTGGGAGCAATTTTCCTAGCACGGACTTGGCATGAATTTCTAGAGTCTTTGGCACAGTTTTCAAGGCAGTGAAAGGGCACGATTTTCAAAGATAAGTATTGTTTTATTCTTGTTGTAAAAGATTGTTGTAAACTCATAAATTTTCCTTGTAAGCTCTATAAAATAATCTCTCCTTTGCTAGTTTTCCCTTCGGGGTTTTTCCAAGGGCATTGCCTAGAAATCTAGTGTCAAATGTGATGATATTTTGCTTGCTATTCATTGTTATTTCCACTGCAATAATATTCAGTTTGCTTGGTCAATGTATTTATGCTCATAATCTATAGTACAATGCTATTAAGTTTACTGCATTACTGTTGAAGTTATTGGAGGTTGCAATCTGAGTTTGACTAAGTGATTGTCTAGTAAATTTCTACATGGTATCAGAACTTGGGCTCTAAGGTTCATTGGACAAAGTTTGGCACTTGGATAGCAGTGATTTGCTGGGGATTTTTCTTAGAATAAGAAAGGAAAGAAAGGGTCTTTTTCAGTTGGACGAGTATGACTTCTAGTCTCATGTTTGAGGATATGTTGGAGGGGATCTCCAACTACATGCAGTGGAAGGTGAGGAATGCAGTTGTTATTAGGGAGAACAAGTTGTGGGATTTTGTGAGTACCATCATGAAAATACCTTCTTCAGATCCCATTACCCTAGACCTCCATGAGGTGAAGAAAGAAAGGGCACGGAGGATAATCATATATGGAGTGCGAGACCACATGATTCTACATTTGGTTGAGAAGCTGACAACCAAGGAGATGTGGGATGCACTGACAAACTTGTACGAGAAAAAGAATGAGAACGGGAAGATGGCCTTAAGGGACAAGCTCCAAAACACTAGGATGACCAAGGGAGAGAGTGTGGCCTCCTATCTCACCTGGCTTAGAAAGGTGAAGGATGAATTAGCATCTGTAGGGGAGATTATTCCAGAATCGGAGTTGGTGCATATAGACCTAAAGAACATCACCAAAGAATGGGATGTTTTCCTGAAGTGTGTGATGGGGAGAGAGAAGCTACCATATTGGAGAAAACTATGGGATGACTTTACTCAGGAGGAGATATGGGAGGGTTCTCAGAGTAGAGATTGGGAGAAGGCAGAGGGTGGTGTAGTCAAGAAGAATGTTTCTCTTGTGGGAAAGAGAAAAGACAAGAAGAATGACATGAGAAAAGTGAAATGCTTTGCATGTCACAAGACTAGCCACTACGCCAGTCAATGTCTGAAGAAGAAGAGGAAGAAGAAGAAGCATGAGCCAGAGGTATCAACATCAGTTGAGGTTGTTGAGTTCACTGATAAATTCAAGAAGGAAGTTTCTCTAATGATTGGCCTTTCAAGAAGTGGTAGTGCAGAGTTTGGGGACATTGGGGTGTGGTTTGTGTACAATGGTTCTTCTTGGCATATGACAGAAATGAGGTTGATGTTCCTCAGTTTCTCAGAGATAGACTTAGACTTTTATGTTGGTTGTGGGGCTAGCACTAGACTTGCAATGAGAGGGTTTGGATGCATGATATTCCAGCTAGAGTTAGGAGGTATTCTGGAGTTGGTCAAGGTATTATTTGTTCTAGAGCTACCAATAAATTTACTCTCAATGTTAGCTTTGGATATTGATGGATGTGGAGTTGTCTTGTTTCTTGGATTGGTGTTTCTATATCCAGAGGGAGCTAATACTGACACAAAAATATTTCTTGGTTTCTAACATGAGAGATTATACAAGTTGTTGGGACAACCTGTGGTTGGATTCAGTGGATTCTTGTGTTCAAAATCTGTGTCAGTTTCCAAGAGTGAGTAGGTTTATCAGAAGAGTGATTGGATACCGAGGACTCAGGCCTCTTTCAATAATATCAGAGGAATCAATTGGTATGAGATGGAAAATTTGGATGCTCAGAGGAGTGGGGAGACTCCTAAGAGCATGTCTTGGATTGACAGGTCTCCAGCTTAAAGTTCAACGTAGGTAGCAGTAGTGGATTCCATTTTAGAGGGAGCAGAGGCTTCTAGTTCAGAGGGAACAACTACAATAGTGGACGAGATGATGGGATTGGATGCACATTCTGGCGGAGGTTCCATAAGTACCTCCCTCGCTAAGAGGGAGTGTTATTTTTTGTATCTCAGAGGTAATTCTGCATTGGCAGTTCCCAACATGCAGAAGTGACCAAGAAAATGTCTCTCTTAAGTGACTTTATAAAGTGATTTTATAAATTCAAGTTGGGTTTTTTAATATTTAATGGGTAAAAGTGACTTTATGAAGTGTGGGTCACTTAAGTGTTTAAGTGAACTCAACAGAATATTAAGTCATGATCGTTGATCTCAAGAAGGAAAGATCTAATCTTGACTGTCTATCTCTTTGGATATCTAGTGTTAGGGTAGTTACTCATTAATGAGTAAATAAAGGAAACATTTGAGGGAGAGGGGGGCACATTTTTCCAGGGGATAAGAGGGAATGTGAAGAGGCAACCTTTCCAAGAGAGATTGAGTTGAAAGAATAGAGGAGCAATAAGAATGGGGAAAAAATACCAAGAGATTTAGGAGGCACACATCCCAAGGAAAACACATCATTTAATGAACAACATCGTACAAAAGTTAAGGAGGTTCGTATTGTACAGATTTGTTGGAACGTACAATTTTGGAATGCACGGAAATCAAGGCAGGAGACAAGGGAACAATTTTCAAGACATTTGAAGGGATAGAATCCATACATTTTCATATCGTTGGTACAAAAAATCTTGCATGTTGTTCAAGAAATTTATTGTTGTCGTACAATCCATACAATACAATAGTTTAGCATAAATTTGGAGCAGTTTTCATAGCAGAGACTTGGCACAAATTTCTAGAGTCTTTGGAAAAGTTTTCAAGGCAGTGTAAGGGAACAGTTTTCAGATCTAAGTACAGTTTTATTCTTCCTGTGAAAGATTGTTGTAAACTCAGAAATTTTCCTTTCAATATCAATAAAATAATCTCTCCTTAGATGGTTTTCCCTTCGGAGTTTTTCCAGGGGCATTGCCCAGAAATCTAGTGTCGAATGTGATGATATTTTGTGTGTTATTCATTGTCCTTTTCACTGCTATAATTTTCAATTTGCTTGGTCAATGTATTTATCCTCATAAAGTACAGTAGAATGATCTTATGTTAACTGCATTACTGCTGAATTTATTGGATGTTGAAATATGAGTTTGACTAAGTGATTGTCTAAGAAATTTCTACAAGGTATCAGAGTGTGGGCTCTGAATTTCAGTGGATAGAGTTTGGCACTTGGATAATAGTGATTTGCAGGGGATTTTTCTTGGAAGAAGAAGGGAAAAAAAGGGCCTTTGTCAGTTGGAAAAGGATGACTTCTAGTCTTAGGTTTGAGGATAGGTTGGAGGGGATCTCCAACTACCTATAGTGGAAGGTGAGGATTGAATCTATTCTCAAGGAGAACAAGTTGTGGTCATTTGTGAGTACCATCATGATAGTGCCTTCATCAGATCCCATTTCCCTAGACCTCCATGAGGTGAAGGAAGCAACGACACAGAGGATAATCTTAGATGGAGTGAGAGACCACATGATTCCACATTTGGTTGAGAAGCTGACAACCAAGGAGATGTGGGATGCACTGACAAAATTGTATGAGAATAGGAAGATGTCCCTAAGGTAAAAGATCCACAACACTAGCATGGCCAAGGGAGAGAGTGTGGCCTCCTATCTCACCTAACTTAGATAGGTGAAGGATGAGTTGACAGTTGTAGGGGAGATTATTCCAGACTTAATTTTGGTGTGCATATCTTTGAAGGGATTCACCAAAGAGTGGGATGTTTTTGTGAAGTCTATGGTGGGGAGAGAGAAGCTCCTAGATTGGAGCAGACTATGGGATGAATTTACTTAGGAGGAGATCTAGGAGGATTCTCATAATAGAGATCAGGAGAATGCAGAGGGTGGTGGAGACAAGCAGAATGTTGGTCTTGTGGGAAAGAGAAAAGACAAGAAGAAGGACATGAGCAAAGTGAAATGATTTTCATGTCACAATATTGGCCACTATGCTAGTCAATTTCCGAACAAGAAGAAGAAGAAGAAGGAGCCAAAGATATCAACATCAGTTGAGGTTGTTGAGTTCATAGAGAAATTCAAGAAGGAATTTTCTCTGATGACTAGCCTTTAAAGCAGTGGTAGTGCAGAGTTTTGGGAAATTGGAGTGTGGTTTTTGGACAGTGGTGCTTCTTAGCATATGAACGGAATGAGATTGGTGTTCCTTAGTTTCTCGTAGATAGACTTATAATGCTATGGAGGTTTTGGGGATAGTAACAAGCTTACATGGAGAGGGGTTGGATTTGTGAGATTCCATCTAGAGTTAGGAGGTCTTCTAGAGTTGGCCGAGGTATTATTTGTTCCATAGTTTCGAGTAAATTTACACTCAATGTCAGCTTTGGAGGTTGATAGATGTGGATTTGTGTTCTTCCATGGATTGGTGTTTCTATATCCAAAGGGAGCTACTCCTAACACAACAACATTTCTAGTTTCTAGCATGAGAGATTATACGGTTTGTTGGGACAACATGTGGTTGGATCCATTGGATTCAAAATATGTGTCAGTGTCTGAGAGTGAGCAGGTTGATCGGAAGAGTGATTTGATACCAGGGACTCATGCCTCTTTCAGTAAGTCTATCAGAGGACTCATATGTTATGCGATGGAACAGTTGGATGCTTAGAGGAGTGGGAAGACTCTTAGGAGCATGTATTTCATTGACAGGTCTCTCGATCAAATTGCAGCACAGGTAGCAACAATGGCTTCCAGTCAAAGGGAGAAGAGGCTTCTAGTTCATAGGGAGCAGCTATAACAACAAACNGAGATGATGGGTTTGGAGGCAAAATATGGTGGAGGTTTCAGAAGTACCTCTGTTGCTAAGAGGGAGTGTTATTTTTTGTTGCTCAAAGGTACTTCTACATTGGCAGTTCCCAACATGCAGAAGTGACCGAGAAAATGTCTCTCTTAAGTGAATTTATAAATTGACTTTATCAAGTAATTTTATAAATTCAAGTTGGGTTTTTTAATATCTAATGGTAAAAGTGACTTTATGAAGTTTGGGTCACTTAAGTGATTTAAGTGAACTCAACGGAATATTAAGTCACGACCATTGATCTCAAGAGGGAAAGATCTAATCTTTACCATCTATCTCTTTGGAGATCTAGGGTTGGGGACGTTACTCTTTAATGAGTAAATAAACGCAGCATTTGAGGGAGAGGCGAGCTCATTTTTCAAGGGGAGAAGAGGGAATGTGAAGAGGCACATTTTTCAAGAGAGATTGAGCTGAAACAATCAAGAAGGATTAGCAAGAGTGGGGTGAAAATCCCAAGAGATTTAGGAGGCATGCATCCCAAGTAAAGTACATCATTTAATGAACAATATCATACAATAGTTAAGGAGTGTTGTACTGTACGAATTTGTTGGACCGTACAACTGTTGAATGCATAGAAATCGAGGCAGAAGAAAAGGGAATTATTTTCAAGGCATTTTGTTGGGTTAGAACCTATAAATTTTTGTATTGTTGGTACAAAAAATATTGCATGTTGTTCAAGACATTTATTGCTATTGTACAAGTCATACAGTACAACAATTTGGCAGAAATTTAGAGCAGTTTTCGTGGAAGAGACTTGGTACGAATTTCTATGGTCTTTGTCACAGTTGTCAAGGCAATGTAAGGTCATGGTTTTCAGAGATAAGTACTATCTTATTATTTCTATAAAATACTTTTATAAACTCAGAAATTTTCCTTTCAATCTGAATAAAAGAATCTCTCCTTGGTTGGTTTTCCCTTCGGAGTTTTTCTAGGGGCATTGCCCAGAAATCTAGTGTCAAATGTGATGATATTTGTTTTTTGTTCATTGCTATCTCCGCTGCTACAATTTGCAGTTTGCTTGGTCAATGTATTTATGCTCATAAAGTACAGTACAATGTTGGTAAGTTTACTGCATTACTATTGAAGTTATTGGAGGTTGAAATATGAATTTGAATAAGTGATTATCTATTTAATTTCTACAAAGTTTTCCTCTATAATTCTGAAGCTTGGCCCCTTTGACTTTATCATCTCCTTCATAAACATTATTGAGCTTGTCCCAGATTTCCTTTGCAGAATCACAATGCACAACCTTAACAAATTTTGAACCTATTAGACCACTTAGAATGCCATTTATAGCCTTTGAATTGTATTCACTGATATTTTTCCCAACATTATATGTTGGGGGAGAAGCTAGTGCAGTGTATATATTTACTACAACTTGCCAAACATCAAATCCCCATGCCTGCAAAAATGCTCTCATTCTTATACTCCAAAAAGCATAATTTTTCCCATCAAACAATGGTATTCTATTTTTGGTAAATTCTCCTTGCTTATCCATGATCTACCTTTCGGTGGTTATATTGTTCTTAAAGGAACCTACTCTAATACCAATTGTTAGAATATTCAAGAATACTAAGAAAGGGAAGGGGATAGGGGGTGAATCAACATAGAGTTATTTCAACCTTCAAGCACTACATAAACATTAACCATTAATCATTTCATTCATCATTACATAAATTTATACACATTGCACATATATTTTTATGTGGAAACCCAACTGGGAGAAAACTACAGAAACGTTTCCTAAATAGTTTCAAGATTTTACAAACACCAACTTGAACGAAGCACCCACTCCCTGAGTTTTCCAACACCTACATGAAGGAAACACCAATCCCCTTGGAATATTTTAAATGATTATACCTGATCAAATCAACCTTCAAATACAATCTCAAAATCACTTCTTAAATATGCACACAAAACTGCTAAGAATTGTACCTCAAATATGCAAACTTGTAAGATTCACCATGAGCTCAATTTTTAGTTTTTTATTTTGAAACTTGGACCTCAGATATCAGGATCTATTTTCCTTCTAATGAAACCAGTGGAGTTCAATTTGAACCTAACAAGCTTTAAATATAATTGTTTTGTCTCGAACACATGTTTGGGACTAGTTTCTAGATTAGTCACAAACCCTAACTTCCAACATGTATAACTTTATGCTTGTAATGAATCAGGATCTAAAATTGGTACCAAATATTCTTTGATATCTTCTCTGAAATTCTTCTAAGTTTCTCTCTTTGACTCGTCCCCAAAAAAAGGTTATAATGAAAATGGCAAGATGACTCGTTTTGAAGAATAAAACCCTAGTTTTAAAAACTTCAACTTCCTTTGAGTATAACTCCAAACCTGTAATGATTCAAGACCTGAAATTCATACCCAATATTCTTCGCCGTCGCTTCTGAAACACCTCCAAGTTTCACTATCTAAATCGTTCTAGAAAAAATTTATATCGAAAATTCCAAGATGACCTTCAAGGAAAACCCTATAACAAATCATCACAAGACTTCATCTTCCCTTGGAATTTCTCCCTTATTCACTTCATCTTCCCTTGGAATTTCTCCTTTCTTCACTTCATCTTCCCTTGGAAATTCACTCCTATAGGATGAAATTCACTCCTCTTTCTTGGCTAGGTAGAATTGGTGTAATACAAATTCCAAATGAGGCTCCTCTTATTTATATGAGTCTTCTCCACATGAGAGGGTGCGACCAAGAGTCACAACTTTTGGGTCGCACCTCTTCCTTAAGGATGACCAACCTTAGGGGATTCTTTACTTTAATTTAGGGGCTTCTTCACTTGGATTTAGGGGCTTCTTCACTTGGCTTTAGGGGCTTCTTCAAGGCTCCTTAAAGGCTCCATTTGTGTACAACTGAAAGTGGGTATGTGGAAACAACCACATTTTATCTCAACCCGTGTGGGCCATGCTTAAAATATTTGCAATAAGGGGACCACTTTGGATTTATATACACTTATGTCAAGGATCCTTCAAGGCTCTCTAAGGCTCCTTCAAGTGGACACATCATCATCACTGTTAGGATCTCCTAGGATTTGCTTTAGGGCTTCTTCTAAGGTTGACATCAATTACAACCAATTTTCCAATAGCATGATATTCACAATATTTTCCCCTCCAAATTGCATGTCCTTAGTGTCTAGGTTCTACAATCTGAATTTGTACAAGGACTACAATTCATTCAAGAAAATATTAATCTTCAACGTCTGAGCATATTTTAAAAGTTCCATGGACTTTCTCGCATATCCATCCACTGAAATCATCAACACCTCTTCTTTAGGTCATGGAATTTGTTAACCTTTATCTCATAGTAATGCTTGAAAATTGTTCAAAATAATTAGGAGTTTTTCTAGGAATTATTTTTTGCCATTAATTAGATTAACCTATTTGTGATGCTCTCACCATATGGATGTGTTACTAGTAATATTGTAAATGCTAATTATAGCCTTCATATTTCTTGAATGTTCATGGAGAAGAAATACTTTCACATTCTCAACACCAATCCTTTGCTTCTTGACCAATTATCCAAACAAGGCATTTTCCTCTAGCAATTTTTCTAGGAGGAAGAAGAATTGTTCATATTTTTTTTTATGCACATCTTTTACTTATTGATGGTTCCAATTGAAAGTGAGTGATAGGTGCTATCATGGGATGATATCCTCAATACCTTGATACTTGGGATATTCGATTAGGGTCCCTTTGGTATTAATCCACTTACCATCCTCTGAACTTGAACCATGCATCTAATGTGACTCTCTATAACTCAATGACGCTATGGAGCATTAGAGAATTAATTCCACTGATGTAGGAAAATGTAACTAATCAATTTTCACATGGAATACATCAGATGAAGATGCCCTCTCTAGCTTGTGGTACTGACTTACTATTTGTTGGTTTTTTGGCTTATTTGATTTTATGTGTTGTTGGAACAAGGTTTGTTGGGTATTTGTGTGCATAAACAAAATTTCAGAATTAAAATTGATGTAATTGAAATAAAAGCTCAAAAATGGAATCAATGAAGCTACCAAAAAAATGAAATACACATTTCTATTCTAAAGTAGTCCTGAATTTACTGTATTTGCACAAACCAACAAATTAAAAACGATACATTCATTAATACACCATGTGTTGGTAAAAATAATAGTTAATATAAACTCAATGAATACACATTCATAAGAAAATACTTACATATTGTTCATCAAGGAAAGAAACAAATGATCATACAATTCTTCACCACAGTCATTGATTTTATTACCCGAGTTGGAGCTTGAAACTCATATTAAATAGTGCTCCTCTCAAGTTCCTCTTGCCAAAAAGAATCAAATATGGGTCCTTGATTATCTACCATTTCTAATGCTTCTATTAGAAACACATCAGTGTCTTGTACTAGCTCCCTTAGATCTTCCATTGCATTCTTGAGGCTAAAATCCATGAGTTTGATACTGTAAGATTATCATACTTGCTTCATCCTGGCTTAGTGGATACAAATTGGTAGGGATAGGATTATGTTGTTCCTTCCAATGAAAATTTCATCTACATGTTATTTATTCTTCTCCATATCATTTATTTGGCATTGTGGCTATTGTTTTACCACAACAATGTCAAAAGCTAATCCCTTGTAGGAATGGATGTACTCAACAATGTCAAAAGCTAATCCCTTGTAGGAATGGATGTACTGATAGAAGTAATGGATTAATGGTACAATATGATTTTCTCACATGTGAGAAAACATTAAATTTTTTATCAAGTTATGCTTCAAGGATTTGCAATACTCAACTTGATTCTTTGGGCCAACTATATGATCGTTTAGCTATTTATTTTCTTCCATGAGCTTACAAATAATTTCCCCAGAAGCTTGGGTTATTGTGATTTCAATATTAGCTATAGTTGTCGGTGTTTTTTTGACTGGTTATTTGTATTCTTGATTAAAACTTGGTTCTCATTGTTCCTATTTCACTTGTGAGAAATATTTGTAATGACCTTTATCCTTTTGTCAAATAGGAATATATCCAAGGACGCTAATGGATCCTTTCGTTGGACTCTGTCACCCTATCGGTCATTATGTCTCCTAGTCATGGATACAATCGATGTTATCGTCGAGGTAGAAGGACTCCCCTTCCCCTCCACCTCTAGCAAATCCATTCCAGAGCCCAATAGTCCACGAGTACAGATAGATGCCAGAGCTATTACACAGGAGTACTATGAACAAATCCATCATCACATACAGGAGGAGATAGAAATCTGTTTGGACTAACGCAACATTCATGAATGGGAAATTGAAGCTGACATAGGAAATTGGGTACATTATCTGGGAAGGTCCATAGAAAGGGATAGCAAGTACTAGACAATAATGGACATGTACTGGCTCATTAAAACCTTTGTGGGAAAATTACTTCAGGACATAGGCGAGGACCGAGAGGAGATTCTCAAGCAATTGGTTGAGGTTAAACAATGAGTCCAGGAAATCAAAGTCGAACTCTCATCTTGTGTCTAGCAGACTGTTACTCCGGTTAATGGAATTCCCACGCCCCAACATCAGGGGAACGCTACTAGGAATGGTGGCCTCTCTTTAGAATAACTTCTAGTATGCTTAGAATTTTGAGTTTCTTTAGTAGCTTTTACAGGACAAATATGAATAAACGTAGGAAGGCAATTAGGCTCTTAGTTTGGTTTTACAATTTTATAAGTTTGTATGTAATTCAGAACTTGGCCTAGACTTTATGGACATATAACCTCCTCCACTGCTATACCTGGTTTACCTAATGGAAGGCCAACAACTCAATGGGTTTTGTGTAAATTTACTTCACTAAGTATTGATTTGTTGATTAAAAAAATTATGCTCAAAATATCTATAGAATTGATTCCAAATAAAAACTTTCATAAATATTTCTCACTTGTATATGCTCATCCCACTATAAAGATGTTTTTTCTATTAAATTATAATTAATGATTCTAGTTCTTATGCCCCCATAAGTATTTTTCATGCCTAAAAGAAAAACCTTGGTTTCTTTCCTAAATTTCATTTTTCCATTAGATGTGGGTGGTTCCACTTTACGAAACTCTTCCCTCAAGTTTTTTGTGCAATGCCTCTTTATTTTATGTCTACTTGTAGAAGATTGAGCACTACTAAATGAAGGTATTCAAATTCACTAGAAGATTGTCTTTTTTATTCATGGGACCTCCCACAAGAATCCACTCTTGAACTACCCTTGTCACATTAGCTTTATTGGAGCTTTTCTTTTGGCATAGTTGACTTTAAATTTTAGTCAAAATTTGGACAAATTGAGCATTAAAATAAGTCTACTACCCCTAGTAATGGATCAGTTGATCATTTTCAGCTGTCAAGCACCCCGTGGTGTCCACTAGAAACAATGATCCTTCTTGGATACTACACCTATTGAATAAATTTTCAACATCTCCGACATTCATATTGTCTCCAACTATTTTTTACTCTTTCTATGCATTTTGAGAATCTTCTATGTTATCAACCAATCTAGCACTTGTGCAAATCCTTCACAAGATGCAATATAATTGTAGCATATATAAGTAATTTCCATTGTCACCTAGCAATTACTTCCCTCTTTTTAGTGAAGGATAGATATCAATTACAAGAGAGGCTTCCCTAGAAACCTCAAAGGATCCTATAGCAAGCTAAGGCGGGTCTACAACCCCTTATCTTGGTTACTTCATTCCACCACCAACTAGGTCAATGTCTTCAAGGCAAAGTCAAGGTGGTGTATGTGAGGTAAGTTAAATATGCGTGTGTGAGGGGTGTTTCTAGGAGAATCAATGATGACTATCAAGATAGACAAGTAAAGTAAAATTCATGAAACACTAGATATCAAAAGAAAAAGAAAGGTTGTAATAAAACTTGAATAAATGATTATATACTTCAACATATAACAAATTTATAACAACCGTAGTAAATCAGTCCTAAAATTAGTAAGGATACAATAGAAGATATGCCAAATACTAAATAAAATACTAACAAACCATAAACTAATGCTTGTTGAAATAAAATAACATGAAACTACCTTAAATAGATGAAATATGTTAAAACCTAATGGTTGAAAATGCAATTAATGCAACAATGGATGATGTTAGAGGTGATTCTAAAAACTAAATGCAATCCATTAGGCTATAAATGATGGTAAAGGAAGATGCAATGAAAAATTCCTACAACTAACACAAGACATTGAGAGAAAGAGAAAGAGAAATAGGGTTTATATCACTTGCAATAAGAGAAATATAAGTGGCATCTTAAGTCCTTGGGTATATGGAGTCAATGAAACTTCAATGGTGGATAAAAGAAAAAGAAAACTTAAGGATCAAATTCTAGGGTTGTACAATCACAAGCGTATGTATGTTAACCTTTAGGAAGAAAATCTAGGGAGATGTACAATCATAATCCCTAGATGTAGTCCTATGTATTCTATGAATTTTAACAAGAGATCAAAGTGGAAAATAGGTAAAACCTACAGTAATAAAATCACAAGCTCTAGAATTCAACCAATAAGGACAAGTTTAGGGGGATGCGCAATCACAATCCCTAAATTTAACCCTATATGCTTCAACAAGCTTAATATGAACAAAAACAAGGAAGTGATGCACAATGACAACCCTTCCTAGGGTTTCAAGACAAACTTATCCAAGGATAACAAAATAACATGCAACTTATCAACAATTTGATAGAGAATCTTGTTGGAATATTGTTTAATACTGAGAGGGGGGTGAATCAGTATTATCCTTTTTCAAGAATTTATTCTTATTAATTAATAATTTTTAATTTTATCAAATCAAAACAAATTGTTAACAAAAAGGTACAATACACAGAATTTAAATTTGAAAACCCAACTTCACAAATGTTATTATTATTTTCAATAAAGATTACATTTAATTTATGAGCTCCAACTCAAAGGAAACACTAATTCCCTGTTTTACTAGCAACAACTAGAACGAGGTTGCAATCCACTAGATTTATCGGTGTTGCATCAACAAATTTCCCTTCGACTACAATCTGAAATGATAGTGCATGAGAAATTATTCAAGAGGGTGACTCATTAGTATTTTTTTTGTTCATGACGATCCTATCTCAATAGAATATACAGTCACGAAGACAACTTGACTCGACCAGTGTAGTAATTGAAATTGTCTCATTCTTTCATTTTCATTATTTCATTCTTTCATTTTCATTATTTCATTCTTTCAAAGCACTCAACCAGGCGATCCCTTGTATTCTGATAGTCCACTGCGTTCATGTAACTCATTATTCCTATAGATTTGAATACAGATTGATGTCATAATCCACTATGGTACTTCTTGTCTTCATGTTGACATCGATGCTAACACAATATTTCCATCAATATCCCCCTTTGGAATTGATGGAAACACATCGTAAAACAAAATGATCCCCTAACAATGAGTAATTATTTTCTCCCCCTTTGACATCAATGGCAAGGCCTATGATACCATAATGAGGTTCATCACCAATTGTCTATTGTTCAAACTTATTTTGTTTTGAGTGACAGTACTTGTCATTTTTTTCTTGCTCCCCCTGTCAACAACACTTTATTTTTATTTTATTTTTTATTTTTTTTCAGTGAACATTTTTCCATCCTCTATTTTTTATAGCTCCCCCTGTCAACATTTCTCCCCCTGTCATCATGACCTTTTTTTTTATTATAGGGAGATTACTCCCAGAGTTTTCCTTAGATGTTCAAATGCTTCTTTAGGAAGGGGTTTAGTGAATATGTCTACTATCTACTCCTTTGAACCAACATACTCCAATCTAAACTTTTTGTCACTAACTTTCTCTCTCACGAAATGATAATTGATGGGTATATGTTTAGTCTTTGCATGCATGACTAGATTCATGGAGATGTTGATGGCACTTGTATTGTCACAATAGATAGCTATCGATTGATTACATTCAATTTTTATATCCTCTAATGTTTGTATTGTTGATATTATGGTAGTTGTGGAATGTATTAACCTCTACGTGTAACCTTTGATGAGACTAGAATATTTCGGGAAGCAAGAGAAACCCTAAACAAATGTTTAGAAACCCTAGAATACATGTTGGCCCAATAAAATAATTAATATTTAAGTGTTAACCTATAAAAGAAGAAGTCGGCCTAGACAGGTGAAAAACAACACTATAAATAAGAGGGTGCTTGAGATTATTTGTTCAATTCACACTCTCACAGCTCACACAGACTAATAATGCGCAAGTTTTGGAGAGGGAGTATAGTTGCAGCTACTGCAACTAGGATTTTGGCTTTCGGATATGGTTTGGACTTTCTTCGTTGGTTATGGTTTGGATTCTTTGGTTGGTACACTAGCCTTGAAGAAAGATACGATATCTTGGTTGGTTATTGGTTTTAAGCTTTGCTTCCAGAATTATTTTGTTTGTCAAGGTTAAAGGTGCTCGGGGGTGGCTTTGTGCCTATGGTTGGGTGACAATATCGATATATTGTCTATGGAAAAATGAGCACATTTATTTTATTCTAACAGGTTATAGGCCCACACTATCTTCAAACATTCTAACCATTGGAAGATAGATTGGGATTTTATTTTTTAAGCTCGTTGTGGCACCAGTTACAGCTGCAGCTAGGTTTCTAATTTTGCAGCTGCAACAAACCCTAACCCTTGTGCTCGGGCACTTATGATGAAACATTTGACCTAATGCCTTGACATCCTAGTGCACCCTAGTATAGCACACCTCTTGGTACCCTCAGCTAGAAAAAACGTCAGGTTTGAATTTTTGGTCAAAGTCAAAGTCAAAGGTTGAATGGTCAAATTCAAAGTCAAAGGTTGACTTTTGTTCAAATTGATTTTGTGGTCAAAGTTGAAATTTTAGATTTTCTATCTTGTTCTAATTATTGAATCTTTTGATTGAGTTTCTAATCTCTTCTTGTCAAGATGGTATCTAGTTTCAGATTGGAAGACAAGCTGGACGATGCTACAAGGTTTCAAAGGTATGCACTTGTATATGTTATCTAAGTTATATCATATAGAAAAACATGAGTGTGTTTGCAAGGAAAGTACTAGAGACCTTGTCCAAGATGTAATCTTGGATTCAGTGCTTTCAGAAGAACAAGTGCACCCTCCATAGAAAGTACCCTTGTGAAATATGTTTGATGAACAATCTTTGCAAAAGTTGTCATAAAAGAAGTTTATAAAGATGACACAACTGCCAGATGGGCAGAAATCAAAATAGATAGAAACAAAAATTAAAGAGACTCAAAGGATTCAGACTCAGAGGAAGTCAGTAATCAAAAGAAAACCAGAATAGGCTTGTGACACTTTGCAGAAAGCAAAGAGAGATGCAGCAGATGGAAGCATGGACTCTATCAGATGGAGGGAGTTGATCACAAAATTCCAAAAGAAGAGCATGCATATTGATCATTCAGGCATGAAGTTGGGATTAGGAGGGAGATAATACCCAACGATATGATCCATTGAAGAAGAATCTGTAAATACTATGAAGTATATATCTATGCTCTTCATTGGAAGTAGTAGCCATTCGAAAAGAAGCTTTGAGTATCCTTGGTTGCCCATCTACATTTATGTTCCTATGACAAAAAGAAGAAGTTGGAACCTTCATAATGAAAGGACATAGAATCTATAGAAGAATCCATGAACTCCAACATTGAAGAGAAACATGAGGAAGAACATGAAGATTCCAAGAAAGAAAGAAAAGTCAAAACAACCAATTGAACCAGTTATTATACCAAGAATTATAAGACTACCAACATGATTTAGAACGACTAGAAACAGTCAAGCAGAAGGGATGGAAGGAAGTTGTGATGATGAAAAATTTATGTGAAAAATTGTGAAAAAGACTTAAATGGAAGCATTGATAGATACAAGGAGAGACTCAGGGCTAGAGGGTTCTCCCAGAAATAGGGAGAAGACTATTATTACAGCTTGTTCCAGTAACCAGACATACCTCTAACTGAGCCATTATATCTCCTGAAGTATCCATGGGTTGGAGTTTATATCAAATGAATGTAAAGACTATTATTCTCAACAGAGTAATTGAAGAAGAACCATATGTAGAGAAACCTCAAGGTTTTGAGGCATACCAAAAGAGACCCTTGTATGAAGATGGAAGAAGACATTGTATGGATTCAAAAAACTTGGTGCAGAGCCTCTCATGTACAACAGAAGCATGGTGAAAACTTCATATGACAGAGGAAGTATATTGAAATGATTCCTTAGAAGTCGGGGATGATGGATTACAAATCCATGGAAAAATCCCATGATGACAGATCGAAAGAAGATGAGAGACTATGATCTAGTATACTCATTCCTGAACCGACAATTCAATGGCTCGTTAATGTATTTGGAGAATACTCAGCCAGATATTTGATTTGTTGTGAAAACAGTTCTGGGTGGAACCTATCCATGAAGAATTGAATAATTTCAAAGCATGACTTGAAATGTTTTTGAGATATGATATACAACTACATGGATTTATCGATTTAGATTGGGCAACGAGTGCAAATAACAGAAGAACTGCTTCTTGGATATGTTTTAGTTTGAGCTTTGCCACAATATCATGGGCTAGCAGGAAACAGAAGTCTGTTGCACTCGGTACTGCAGAAGCAGAGTATATTGCAGCTTGTGATGCTTGTATGAAAGTAGTATGGCTCCATAAGTTGGTTGCTAGATTGTTTGATCATGTGCTCAATTCAACCATGATATATTGTGATAATCAAAGTTGTGTGAAGCTTTCATAGAACCCAATGTTCCATGACAGGTCGGACCACATTGAGATCGAGTATTGTTTTCTCCATGATAGAGTCCAGAGGGGAGAAGTGGTTCTCCAGTATATCTCCACAGATGAGCAGATAACAAATATTTTGGTAAAGCCTCTGTCCAAGATGAAAAGTTTGCATAGTTAAGGGACAAAATGGTACTCGTGGATATGAATTCCTTATTGGAAAAGAAATATATTACTCCTCGGTTGGGAGGGAGCACTGATATGATATATAGGCAGTCATTTTCCAGTTCAGAAAATGGTCCAGGTTGGGAAGTCACCTTCCAGTCTGGAAAGTGGCACAATATTTATGACGGATAGGCATTTTCCAGTTTGGAAAATGGTTCAGATCGGACAATCATTTTCATAATTAAAATGGTCCGATAGATTTTTGATGTACCATAAACAGTGATTCCCCTTGTGGCCAATGTGGGGGAATGGTCTAGGATAGTCATTCTTCTTAGTAGTCACTCTGAGTAGTGTTCAATCAGAATGGTCCACTTCTCTGGGCAGTCATTCTTTCGAAGTTCACAATTGTGAGCAGTTTCAAAGAATGGTCCATTACAGGAGGTTGGTGCAGGACAGTCATTTCCATTAGGAAATGGTGTGGATAGCCATTCCCTAGGGAAAACTCATTCTCTCCAGGTTGCACTGTGATTAGTGCCGGAAGAATGGCCCAGTTAGGTGAATGGTTCAGGTTCAACAATCAGGGACATGAATTCCCTAGGGAAGAATCATTCTCTCTAGGTTGCACTGTGATTAGTGTTGGAGGAATGACCCAGTTAGGTGAATGGTCCAGACTCATAAATCAAGGACATTTATTCTTCTATGCTTGGGAAGAATTTTCTAGATAAACCATGGTTGATGTTTTACTTTCCGAGGGAAGATGCTCTTCCAGATCTCACATATGTGAGTGGAGGAATGGCCTAGATGACTTAGTTTGTATCATGATATTGTTTATATAGGTTGATATCATATGATACGATTTTTGTGGAGACCTTATGCCTTTGGACAATAGTTGTATGCTACGGTGCGTTGACGCCCAAAAGCGCAACTTCAAACCCCTACATGCAAATGGATTGCAGTGCCTAAATACTTATATATATATATATATATATATATATATATATATATAATAACTAAATAACTAAATAGGTGGGACCCCATCATGTGAATTATGATGAAGAATGGTTCATTTTATCTCAGCACTCAAGATTACCTTGCATAATATCTCTACGTCTCTAAATGTTCTCCAAAGCAAATTGGTAATTGGTTCGTTATGTGCAAATTGAGTTGAGTATATTAAAGGGTTGTGTAATGGCCCTCCTGGTTACTATTGTTGCACTTGTGTTTGGCCTTTTATCATGACTCTGGGCATCTCTATGTTACGGTTGGTTCACATATGGTAAAGGTTCAAGCTTCAACTCACACACACATTGTTCATGGTTATGATGGTGGACAATAGTTATGTTATTATTTTGAGGGAAATTCAATCCTTGCAATTTGGGATTTGTTAGACATATGATATTATGAGCATATTATATGTTACTTATGATACATTTTAATGTGGGTGATGTGGTGATCCCCTTTTCTAGAAATGGATATGAAGTATGGTGTTAACGTTGCATACAACAAGGTGGTAAATCATTGTTTAGTTTGGGCAATTGTGGCCTATTATATGATTTGTTATGCTAATGTTTTGGGGCCAATGTATGGTGCACCCGTACTTGGGTTGGTGGTTATTTATGTTAGAAACGAAGTGAAATTACTGCACTTCGCTCCAACCATACCCTTGAGGCTGCCACCCTCCTTGATTAACATTGTGTTTGGCTTAGGATGTGGTTACTCCATGTTGTTTGGCTTTTGGAGAAAATAACAGAGTTGTTGGTTTTTCCTTTGCGTTTTCCACGGAAGGTATGTGTTTCTTGTCTTCCATTCATTATGCACTATGTTCCAAGGTAGAATAGGTGGTTGTCTCTTAGATTTTTCTTGTTGGGTGCTTTCTTTCTAAAGTTACAGTGATGAATATATATGTTATGTCTGTTTCAGTTGGTTGGCATGTTGTAAATGGTTTATGGTTCCTTTCCTATTGAATTTCTGGGTTATGGTTGCACAAATGATATTCTTGTTCCCTGTCATAGTTGAGCACTCTGGTTTCGGGGTTGTTGAAAATAGTACAACTTTGTGTCTCCACTCTTTTCTTTTAGGGATGTCGAATAAATCCCTTGAGGGGGATACATAGGACTCTTGTTGACAAATTTTACTTTGATACATATCAACTAATCATCAATATTGTTGCATCCTCGATGGCTTATGCCAAACAAATGGTTTTCAACACACCCTCCCAATCTCCCACATAGCATCACCAATGTACAACTAAGTACAATTTTTTGCCTCCACTCTTTTCTTTTAGGGATGTCAAAGCTTATAACCTCCTGCCTATTCCATGCCAATAAAACATCTTATTCATTGCAACCCCCCTATGTCCCTTTGCATGTTACGTGGGTTTCTTCTCTTCCTAGAGTAGATTTCATATTGTGATTATCACTACCATTGACTTAATTTCTCTTTGTTTTTCATGTTTCAATTGGTTGATTACTTACAAGGTTTTGACTACACCTCATGTCAAACCCTAGTTGTCACGTTGTTGATTCATGCACTTTCCATAGGGGCAAATGTAGTGTATTAAATTTGCACTTGCACTAGTCTTACAAATTCAAACTGAATAGATTTTTGTTTCACATATTAGCTATATAAATACCCCCCAAGGATTACTACAAGGACTCCTACACAATTTTGCAGTGAACTCACAAGCATTGAAGTCTCTCATGTTGTGTACCTCCTATGGCTCAAATAGATGATTCTAGGGTCCCTAACCTAGCCTTAACGCATCATTTGATTACCTTCAAGTTATTAGGTCTCCAATGGTCTTTTCCTTGGTCTCATACCATAGTTAATCATTTTTGGCCAAATCAGCCACCACTTGGATCTTTCTCTTTCTCTAACCTACTTGGGTGCGATGGGTCACTTTACACCTAGTATTACTCAAGTTAACTATAGACTCACTTTGATACCACAAGTACCCCCATCTTTGGTGGGTGTGCTCTTACTTACTAAGAATTTTGAAAAACTATAATCCTTTATTTTTGCTCATTTTGTTCTCTTCTTATTGTGCACAGTGCTATTTATATTGTCTCCCTCACATATTTTTACCCATTGTACATTTTTCTTGCTATACAAAGGACTTGTTCTCGTCATAACATGTGCGGTTGGCTACATTTTTCATACGACTAAGGAGTCAATACCCATAGTTCAACCATTACAAAGACAATTCTACATGTTATATTTAGGGATTGCATGACATCAATGCCTTACAAAAATACAAGGATAACTAAGATCCTCATTTGTTATATATTAACTCTTAAAAACTATCTTTCACTTACTATATGCTCTTTTATTTTTTTGTGCTATCGTTCGCAAATGCTCTAGGACCTCCATAAGTTACTTGTCTCTATAATTCTCTTTGCTTAAGGAGGAGCTATAGTAATTGTCAATAGCCTTACACTTGATGGTTCATGTCTTCCCTTTTTCTTTTGTGACTTGAAGATTTTCCTACAATGGTTTGGAATATCCCTCTTCCCACTATTTGATCAAACTATTGCTATTTCATTAAGAGGATACTTTAGCAATCGACTTACGGAGTAGGAGGCTTCCTTCTACCAAGGGCACATGGACATCACCTATTTTCATTGCTTGCACAATGTAGACTTATTTGTCACATTGTTGGTTGTTTATTTTTCTTACATATACTTGTGAAAATTAGGAATTTTGTTGGCTATTACATGAAAAATTTATTACCTTATGTATGCCAAGAAAGCCTAACACTCTTAATTTGTCATGCTTGGTATTTTCTTTACTTCTCTTTGAAAGCTAACGAGTCACTTGGATCAAACATATACTAAAGCTACCTTCTCCACCTAGGAAGTCAATTTCCCTTTTCTATTCCTATTGCTTGCACACCAAAAGGAAAGTACTAAAATAAACATAATTCTTATCGCTTGTTGTCTACATTTGGGTTAAAGAGAAAGTTTAAAAGGATTGTTTTAATTATTGCATTTTTCATTTTTGGATTTTATCTTACTTTAATTAGGCAATATTAATCACCAAAGCAATTTAGTTCAACACTTGCTTTATTTCAAATCTGTTGTCTTTCTTCCCATATTCCAAACCTGTCCAACATCTTCATCTTTATTAATCATGTGTATACATGTAAAGAGACTATAACTTGAATCAAGTTATTTATGAATGAGATTATGATTGTTCATTTTCCTCTACCACATTTATTTGAGGTGCATTCTTGAGTATATAAAATTATATTATAAATAAGTTTTTGGAGAATAAGTTCAATACTTTCTATATTGAAGTCAATAAGTGGCATGATGCACATATTGACAACTCCATAATTTCTATATTGAAATGTAGCATGTCAGTTTACAAAAGCTAGTGTGGTATTGTCCCTTTAATTAAATGAAATATCAACCATGCTTTAAGTGATTTGATAAGTTTGGTATTATCTCTTTAATTAATTGAAACATCAACTATACTTTGAGTAACCTTATTGGTAAAGTTCTTTAACCCTTTTCCCTTTTGTGCCTTGGCATTTCTTTGGCGTATACAATACTTTAAAGGTCCACAGTAGTAATTATCTTAGTCGTTAATAATAGCCCGTCCACTAATCTTCATAAACAAGGAAATGTGAATGAATTTACTAGATCATATTTAAATAAAGTGTAATATATTTCAGTGTGCATATCACTCGTCTTTACCATAAAAATTATTTCCAAATGAAGAACAATATATTCAAAACAAATTATTGTTTTTATTTGAGATATCAAGCAGTTGAACGGGTGCCTTTTTTTGGTCATTATTTCATTTGTGAAGTGTGAGAGAGCTAGAGAGGTGTGAGGAAAGCCATTGTGCATCTATTCAAGGAGGAAAAAGCCAAGGATCTTGCTTCCATTAGCACCAACGGAGAGATCAAGATTTCCAGGTATGATAAAAAATGTTTTTCTTTTATTTGTTTGAAGCTTGAACTTGAAGATTTGAACTTTGTTTTTTTAATTTTTGGAGTTAGGCTAGGGTTTGCAATGTGCCTCTTCTTCTTGTTTTTGAATGGAAGATTCAATCATCTAATTCATCTATCTCTTATTATTTAACCTTTGCATTATCGTGTGTTTATTTTGGGTTTTTTTTGTGCCATAGGTTTAATATTTTCATCTAAAGAAAATGTTGAAGGCATTGGATCCAATGTGTGTGTATGGTGAACCAGTGCAACTTCCCAATAGACAAGTATTGACATGCAATCTTTACGGCAAAAGGATTTTTGCAGGAATTAACCGCTTGAAATACCACCTTGCCAAAATCCCTGGGTTTAATGTGGATCCTTGTCCAAACAATACCGCGGAAATTATGTGTATTGCAAACCAATCACTCATTGATATGGATAATAAGAGGGATGCGACCGAGGCTCGCAAAAATGAACTTGCACGTTCCACTGCAAATAGATACACTGGAACAAGTGCCTCTGAGGGGGGACCAGTACCACAATCCCACTCCTCAGCCACAGGTCCCTCAACATCTGCAATCCCCTCAACTTCTGCAGCCCCCTCATCAACCTCATCTTACTTTGTGATGAGGTCAACACCTGGGGGGCAACCTTCTATTCAGTCATTGATTAAAAAAAAAAGAGACGGAGGAGGCTGACAAGCTTGTGGCCAAATGTTTTCTTTGGAGTGATATACCTTTTAACATTGCCAATAACCCCTTCTACCATCCCATGTTTAAAGTTGCTACAATTGTTGGCCCGGGGTATAGGGGCCCTTCTTATCAACACGACATAGAGCGAATCAATGATTTGAATTTTGGATTCCTATAATCTATCATTTTCATTTTATCATGTACTATTTAGTATCTAGATGCCTCATGATGATTCATCTCATGAGATACATTTATTTTGATCATTTGATGTGATTTTGTATATACTATCATCCTATCAGGAACATGTTT
>JASDQU010373733.1:41366-59293 GCA_032191745.1 Picea mariana | reverse complement strand
CCTGGAGGAATCGGCCCAAACACTTTCTGGTGCTTGTCAAGGATTCTTTTGATCTCTGGTGTGTAATGCACCTTTCCCTTCTCATCCACCCGTGTTGAGACCTTACATTCCGCTGCATATACAATTTCTTCCCTTCTAAAGATGGCTTCCATCCTCTTGGCCGTGACCACTCTGGAAGAGTTACCTGTCATGCCTCTGAGCACAACCTTTCATATTCCTTCCTCCACAAAGGACATTTCCATCATCTTGTAATTTGTGGTGATGGGTCCTAAAGTGTTGAGCCACTGCACCCCTAGGATGATGTTGGTATTGGGAAGATCCATCACATACACATCCTGAACTAACGCATGCCTTCCCAAGGTGAGTTTCATACCTGGTATGTATCTATTACAGGGCATAGTACTACCACCTGCTACCTCCACTTTGAATCCTTCAAACTCTACTATAGGTATGTGCCTCCTCTTCAGTAATGTTGCATCAATGAAATTGTGGGAAGCTCCTCCATCAATCAGAACCGACACTCTCTATCCTTGTAAGACCCCTCTCATCCTAAAGGTGCTGAACTTGGGTACCCCACTAATAGATGCCAATGTAGCCTTCTCTCCAGCCGCATAGTCTAGTTCTAGAACCTCCTCTTCTGTTGCCTCTAACGTTTCGGCCTCCATGTTTTGTATCTGACCATACTCATCCTCTTCTTCGTCATTTGAAGTGACCTCAATGTAATGTACCTGTCCTCATCCCATGCACTTGTGTGAGGGATTCCATGGCTCATTGCATGTGAAGCAGAGTTACTTCCTTCTCATTTCCCTCCTGGTGTTGTCATATATTCTACCACGACCCTTGTCATAACCCTTAGGGTCACGTCCTCCCTGGTTTATTGGAGGCCTTTGATCTCTTCCACCATTGTTAAGAGGTGGTCTGGGTATGAATTTTGGTTTAGCAGCTGGACCCAGATCCCTCGTCTTCCAAATGGCTTCCTGTAGGCTGGTAGGCTTGAAGGCCTTAACCCAACCCTTCAAGGGCTCCATCAGTCCTTCTGTAAAGAGCATCATGAGCCTAGTTGGGGACATATCTTGCACCATCACTGCCAACGTTTGAAACTCATCAATGTATGCCTCAGCCGTACCTGTTTGCTTGAGTTGGGTGAGCTCCTGGAAATGTAACTCAGGATCTCCTAGATCAAATCTATCAATGAGCCTCTGAGTGAATTCTGTATAGGATACAATCTGGTTGTGGTCGAGTGTGGTGAGCCCATGGTACCACTAGTCATGGGCCTTTCCATCCAAGTACATAGTGGAAAACTTGATGGCCTCCATCTCTCTCATGGGGTTAAGCTGCAGGTAAGTATCCAGCTTCTGCACCCATGCTTGTGCTATCATCTTAGTCGTACCGTCAAAGTATGGAATCTCTATCTTCCCTGCCCTTTGCTCAAACTCAAAGTTTCCCCTATGGTTTGTCCTAGGTTGGTTTCTGAACCTAAGTTGACGATACTGGTCTAGGGACATCTATCTTTGAACTTTCATATCCAAGCTATAGTATTCCCTGGTACTCATGGCTAATTGTTCCACAAAATATTCAACTTGTTCCTGCTGCCCTTGCTCATCTGTGAATGTGGGCATGTATGGTCTGGGGTTAGCTCTGCTACTCGAGTGTTGGCCTAGTGGTTCATCCTTCAATACTGGCACATATGGCCTATGATTGGTCCTGCTGCCCATCTACCCATGGAACGTGCCACCTCCAAGACTTCCTTTAGATCCCGGTGCTTTATCCGGGTTATATCTGGCTTCCTCATGGGTTCCACCGAACCCTCCAGCCTCCTTATTCCCATACATATCAGGGTCTTTGCCTTGATGGGTTACTTGCATTAGAAGGTCAGTTATCCTAGTTTGGTTCTCGTTCATTTTCTGTAGATTCTCATCAACTTTCTTCAAGGTTTTAGAGATTTCGGCCTGTCCCCTTCTGTTGGTTTCCTGATACTCATCCAACTATCGAACCAATGTGCTTTCTATGCGGTTCATGTTTTGTTGGAACTTACCAAATTCAGCTACTAAGAGAGCCAAGCCCTGAGGCTCATGGCCGTCTCCTAACCCTTCCATTTCTTCCTCTGCTTCAATGTTGTTTTTCTTCCTCGGACCCATAACAATTCCCATGTACTTCTACATGCACCGATCTCTCCATAGGTTTGGAGGATCGAGGCTCTGATACCACTGTAATGATCCCAAGCCAAATTCTTTCTTGGAATCACTAACTACTACTACATTATTGATTTATTAAGTGCATACAAGATTCATCAACACATGGAGATCACAATATATTCATGATGTAGAAGCACAAGCAAAGATCTGACCTTTTTATTATGAGCAATGTAAGATCAATACAATAGATGGCCAATCTGGCATAAACCTCAGATGGTCGTACAAGCAATATATATGAGATGCTACAAAATGCTCCTGCTAATACAAAATAATGCCTCCAAAGGCAGAATAAGAAATGAAGATCAATACAAGAAGATCTGAATGCCAAACTCTCCAGCTGAAGAATGCCATGCTCCAATAGAAGGTTGAAACCCACAATAACTCGGCCTTGCTGCCAAAAGTGTCCAATCACCCTAAGAAATATGCCAATTGATAGATCGGGTGATGGTAAGAATAACCCAGGTGCCTGAATCTCCAAGATCCCTCTCAATCTCCGTAGATCTAAATTTCCCACTGAATGGGGTGCCCCACTGGATGACTGAAACCCTAGTTGGTTCGGCCCTGATGAAGGAGGCCTCCAAATGCTCTGAAAATCTCCAAGAATATAGATCAGACGATGGTAAGAATAACCTAGGTGCCTGAATCTGCAAGATCCCTCTCAATCTCTGTAGATCTGAATTCCCCACTGAATGGGGTGCCCCACTGAATGACTGAAACCCTAGCTGGTTCGGCCCTGATGAAGGAGGTCTCCAAATGCTCTGAAACTCTCCAAGAATATAGATCGGGCTATGAGAATCCCATGGGAGAATTTTCAGACTCAGATCTCAAGCAAATCTCCCTAGATCTAAGTTTTACTGAATTACAAGACGTCCCCTATGGCTCCAAGACGTCCCAATCTGCAGACAAATGTAGAATGATGATAACCCTCCAGAAAATCCCTCAAAATGATGGTCCTCCCCCTTCTAAAGCACTAGATGGAGATGGGCTGAGACTATAATGGTGTGGAGGAGTCTTTCATCCCTGAGACCAAGTTGCGGAACAAGGTGAGTGGATATTTCACCACTGAGTTGCTCACAAGGGTTTGTACAGCAAACCCCCAAACTGAATGCTCAAGAGCAATAGCAAATGCTAATCCAAAACCAGAAATGAATAATAGGTGCACCCCAGCCTCTTACTTATACTTCTCCTTCTAATTCTCGGTTGAGTTAGGTTAACTCCCACGGTTAATCTTCTATTTTTCTGTTGAGTTATCTTTTAGTTGTTTTCATTTTATGAGGAATTTTATCATTTTTTCTATGAAACAGAGTGTGTAGTACTAATTTATAATGTTTTTCATTTGTGCCATTGCTTTTACTATTTTTAGAGAAAATATCAATAATTGTTCATGAAATTGACACACTCATCAATATGTAATGGATTCTATTTTGACTGAATGGACACATTCATGCAAATTTAAAATAATTTTTTGTAGTATGAAGAATATAAATCTTGTATGAAAATATGATTAGTTGTTTTTATTATATCGTTGAATCACCACCATTACTCAGTACACAAAAGTGAAGATTGATTCATGATATCTATTGTCCAACCTATACCCAGATTAGATCTCATTTTCAAAATATTTGTCACACTACCAACCTTCCTAACCTCTTAACTCAAAAAAACTATGGTGTTCTTGGAAAGCTTCTCTTAATGTTTTTCTCTTTTCGAGCACAGAAACAAAATTCTATAGACTTTAGTAAAGTTATATATCCTCCTTGGGTGGAGTTCATGAACTTTCCCATGGTTTCCAAGGTGTGTAAACATTATTACTGACAAAGTTGGCAAGGTGTAAGGGACAAAAAGCTATTTTCAAAGCAAGTCTTCAGAGTGCATTGAAATGGCCTTGCTAATCATGTCAAGTTGGTCATCCATAGGAGAGAGGTGCAAAATCATGTTTGATATCTTAACTACGTGAATTCCTATTATGTGTGTCAAGCCCATGATCATCAGATCAAAGATTCCCATGTTAAAAAAGGGGAGCAAAGAGCTAAAGAACAATGAGAGAACGAGGACTATGGAGTCTTGAAAGTTGGACAAAAGAGAAAGGTGGATGGAATGGAGGAAAAGATTAAAAATTATCTTGCAATGTCACCTCTTGTGGTTGGTCTCTCTTTGTTTAGAAGTCAAGGAAGTCAAGAAATTAACTAGTTGGAGGATGGGAGCACTTATCGTGATTCTCAATCTACTAATTCAAGTAAGGGAAAGAAGAGTAACAACAAGAGAAAGGATCTTCCCAATGTAAGAAATAATGTTTCAAGACTAACAAAGGGTAGTAAATAGACGACCAATGCCCCACAGGATAAATCATATAAAGAGGTTGCAACTGAAGATTTTTGTTTATAGATAGGGTAAATCCTACAAACAGGTTGCAGTGTAATCGTTTTCTCCGTTGAAGTATTATATTAGTAACACTTTTGGGGTGTTTGTTGACTTTGTAAATTTGTGCTAATGAATTTGAACCTTTTTCCATGAAATGTTAGGGGGTTGGCATGCCTTAACAAAATATCAGTGGTTAATATTTTTTTATGTAAGCATTATCAAGGTTTTTATGTAAGACTCTAAAATGTGCTCTAGCATGGATACATTATTCATGTCCATCTTACAGTAAATGAGACTGAAAATGGAGACATTTGTGTAGACAAAAATGGCAAACCAAGATGTCATTGTGATGCTAATAATAAAAAGTAAAAAGATGGAAAAATAAAAAATGTAATGGACTCCTACAACAAATCAAAAATATCAAAACTTCTTAGAATTTGACTTTAAACCTGGACCTTTCATAAGAAAATTGGCATATGGTAGTTTTTTGTCATTTGCAGCGCATACAAGGGTAGTTCGATCAAAGCCATGAAGGTTGAGTAATTCCCCAAGTTAGGGTGCTTCTTTTAGTTCTTACTAAGACATAAGAATATGAAGTTCCATTTATATAAATATTAAGCTTACCGACTATTCCAATAATTCAACATTTGGATGGTACTCTTTCCACAAACCAAGTTCATGGTTGTTGAAGCTGCACCTAGTAGTTGATACAAATAAAAAGTTGGAAATAGACCTGTCATGTTTAGATATAATATGCAGCCCCAGATTGACAAGGTCGGGCCTTGGGGTTTTTTCAGCAATGGCTCTGAAGAAAATACGGGAAACTATGGGGTGGGAGGGGTCCTCTACAGAGTCTAGGGAGTCAGTGAAAGATGTTATGACTACTAGAAAAATATTTGTTTGAAGTTTTGTATTTTCTGGAAGGAATATATCAATGTTCTTTTATTTGATCCCATATATGTGGCCATAAATGGATTTGACATACACATCAGTTTCTCTTTTGAAATACATTTCTACGATTGAAATTTTGTAAGCGGATACATTATGAGAACCTCCCAAATCAAGGTGAAAATATAGATACTTGATGAACAAACATGGAATTATATATGAATACTCATTTCAACCAGAAATTAATAAGAAAATGATCTCATAATTGGAATGGGCAACCAAAAATCAGAATGGGCAATTCCACAATCAAATCCAGGCCGAACCAATATAGAGTTCCACATTAATATTAAACAAAACATTGAAGGACTCTTAAAAGTTCATTTACACAGAGTGCCAAAGAAATAATAATAGACAATCACATCAACTCAAGGACTTGCAATGTAAAAAAGCATCTATATTAGAAAAGCAATTGTTACAATAATGCCTCATTAACCACCTTTGTCTCAAAATTGTTATATATGTGGGATTATTCACAACAAACACATAGAACCTTTCACAAAGAAAAGTCAACATGGATCACACCTTACTTCAATATTTACTCGAAGGACATGTCATGGAACTAATTCAAAAATATTGATCTCTTGCACAAAACTTCAAAAACCTATACCTTTCAACTAGAATTGCAACCTTAATTTTCTAATTTTCTAGTAGAATTGCAAGACTTCTAACCATTTAGGCATCTTCTCAACAATAAGTACTGATAAATTTATCCATTCTCCACTAGTGAACCAACCATCCCGTGAAAGACACGGCAACAATCATAACAAGAAAAAATCCACACATTGGGGATCTATATTGATGTCCATGAATGACTATTGTTGGAGTAGATGTCGATACCAATTCATTTTTTACACCCCCACCTATAGTTGAAATTGCTCCAGATACTAGATCATTGGACATCGTCTTTATATCCACATGGTAATTTATTGTAAAAGAGTGGAACTGAGCAACAACAATTCTTGCTTCTCTATGAAGAAGTTTTAGATTGTCTTTTCGAAATTGATAAATTCCTTTCATTTGTTTGCATATCAATTCTGAGATGGTGAAGACAACAATATCATTGGCACCATGTTCTTTTCGCTATTTTCAGCCCTTCAACGAGGGAAATATAGTATGCTTCATTATTGGTAGTCCTCCCATAAACTTCTCTCTGACTTTGCAGAACATGATTTAGTTCTTTATTGTGAAGGACATATGTAATCACTGCTTGACCAGGGTTTGGGTATCAAGACACTTCAATGGACAACGCCCACTTATGCACCATTCTTTATAATTCAAAGGATCTGAAGAAAAGATAAACAACATTTTTTTATCAGAAAATAGGCATTTATAAATAAAGGCATAAGCTTGAATTTAAATGAATTTAGAAACAAGAATTTACATATAATTTGAGCAATGTCATAATAGAGACTAAGTGAGAATTTAAATGCATAGCTTGAAAACTGTTAGGAGTAATTTTTCTAAGTGTTCTTTCAAAGTTGAAACAGAAACAACCATGCAAAGTCACTTTAGCATATCAGATTCATTAAAATCTTGCAACCCTAATGCATCATCATTTCTTGGATCTACATGTATGTGTAATTGTTGATTATTGTTGTCATAAAAGGAAATTAATATGTATGTATGTCTAATGGAATGGTTGGTTGTTGACGTTATGGGATATGCATCAGATAGATGGATTAATATATTTGAAATGGAAGTATATCAATTTGAGAAAGTGTCTCTCGCCTCAAAGAGTGACGAGGTGTATCCTTTGAGCTGTATGTGATCATCTTCTCTGTAAGATGTTTTTCATGAACATGTCTGACTCTACAAAATACATCATTAGTTCTAGGACATACTTGTCATTGTGAAACCCAAATATAACACATTCCACTTCTAATGTTAGGAGATACTATGTCAATTATAGGTGCTCTACCAATAATACTCTTATATGAAACATTGTTATTATGATCCAAATATACTCTCATCTTCCTTGTCTTAAAAATAATAGATCTAGAAATTGAACTGATTTATGAGTGGTTGCTATTAGTTTACTTGAAGCAATCTGGATGCCATTAAAATAAAGGATAATGTGCCTCTAGCATATAGAGGTTATATGTCATTGACACCCTCCTCTGTTGATTCAAATGCCTCCTTAACACATTTTTTTTGTAAATAAGTATGGGACTTCCTTTATATTATAAATGGAAAAAAAATTACTCACATAATTGGAATTCAGTTCTAGGTGAGGAGTCTCAACCTGAAACCCCTATTCTCTCTTATAAGCTCCAACCTTCTGCTTTCCAAAAACACAAATAGAGACTACTTACATATTATCAATCGTGTGGCCTTTAAACTAAAAATGGAAACTATAATAATAATTTTTTCCCTAAATAAGATCGTGGCCTCTAACATCTATTGTATACAAAAAGGAGAAGTTTGAGCAGAACTTGATCCATTTCCTGTAGGATATTTAAAAAAAAACATAGAGAAAAATTGGATAGAAGCGAGATTAGACCCATATCTCTACCACCTAATCTGTCTCTTCATCCACTGAGATTGTATGATGTGGCTCAACCTGCAATGTTTGTTCCTCTCCCTCCTCTTCTAACCCCTCTTCTAAATTCATATCTAAGCCCTAAAGGGCTTGCAACAAAAACTAGCATTTGTCATTCAAATGTTGTACCTCCTCCTTTATTGCTTACAATGTTGGAGTTCTACCTTCCTTAAAACATTCCATGTGATAAGTAATAGGTTCCTTTGTATGCCAATAAAAATCCAAAGGCAGGGAATACATGATATTCCTACTACTAGAGAAGCATGCCTTAGGACAAAAAACTAGGTTGTATTTTGTTGGGACAGAAATCTTGCCAGAAATGAACTTGAAGGTCTGATCCCAAAGGACAGGATTGATTATTGCATCATCGTTTTAGGAAATCCATGCCTCTGTGGTGATTGGATTCAATATATTTGTGGGATATACTCCAGAAAATCAAAAGGTTAAAACATAACTAAATTTTAGACTCCATAGGTTGGTTCTATTTTGTGATTAAATTTGCTGAGAAATTATATTTATAAGAGTATTAAGTTGATTTTGAAAATGGACAGCTTATGTCTCAACACCAGCTATTGTGTTCATCTCATTGGGTTCGGTTTTATTAGTATGTATGATGATTATAGCTCTTTACGGTTCAAACCAGCCTAAACCATTTACCAAAGGGTCGACAAGCAAAATGGGTCAATGTATTATTCTTTGGATTATATCATGGAATTGCATAATTATATTAACATCAATATCTATGCCCCTTGTTTAAAAATATTATTTGATGTCCTGACCAAGTTCTCCAAGGCTATTAATATTCCACATGGACATGGACATGGCCCTCCACATGTACGATGACATAATGTGAATCACAGAAAATTTTAATGAGAAATATATTATTGCTTATGGTGCTACAAGCACAGTTTATAAATGTGTTCTTAAGAACTGTAAGCTAATCACTATTAAAATACTATACACATCTCACCCACAAAGCTTGCAGGAATTTGAAACTGAGTTAGAGGCTATTGGAAGCATTAAGAATCGGAATCTTGTCAGTTTGCATGGGTATTCTCTTTCTTCACATGGCAATTTGCTATTCTGCGACTAAATGGTAAATGGAAGTTTGTGGGACATCTTACATGGTGAGTGAAATGGATGGCAAAAACTATCAATATATTTAAATGTATAATCGGGGGTTTCATGTTCAGTCCACTATATGATCAGGGGTTTCCATTTTCCTATAAGACAACAGCCTACAGGTCTAGCATGATATACCATTGAAATTGCATTTTCCCATAATTTCAAGATCCTATATAATTAAGATTCCCCACCCCCCTACCCATGTTCCCTATCAAGAAATTTAAATGTATAAGGGTCCCATATTCCTATCAAGAAATTTAAATGTATAAGGGTCATCTAGTATTTTAGCAGGAGATTCTAACTAACCTTTGATATATAGTTAATGTTTGTCAATGGCTTGATTGGAGAATCTAAGAAATGCATCTTTTGTATGTAGCATATTCAAAGAAGATTAAGATAGAGTGGAACACACATCAAAGGATTTCTCTTGGAGCTGCACAAGGTCTAGCACATCACCATCATGACTGTAACCCACATATTATTCACAGAGATGTGAAAACATCCAACATTCTCCTAGATGACAATTCTGATGCACATTTATCAGACTTTGGCATTGCTAAGTGTATCCACTCTGCAAAAACCCACACCTCTACCCTATTTTATGGGAGGAAAAATAAATTATTTTTTTACAGATTATGACCCTCTTGAAAACACCAGGTTCACTAGAACATTATAAGAAATATCCAATGCATGCATCATGTTATCACTACCATCCATTGCATAAAATAGAAACCAAGGTGAAAAGGGATCTATGGCTACATTATAGATGCATTACTGTGACATACTTTCTTGAATGTCATCTCTCCAACATCCATAGAATTACCACAAATAATCACAGTTGCATTACACTCCAAATAGGGCCTTCATATACATTCAAATAAGAGTAGTCAATCATAGTTTTATAGTTCTGGGTAGAATGGGTAGCCTACGTCATTTTTGTATCATTACAGTTCTACAACAGAGAAGTACATGTTTCAAATTCCGTAGTTGCCAATGTATGTGTTTTTTTAGTAGCAGCATTAACAAAGAAACGCACACGAATTTGAGTGTGATAACCAATGCAGAGATGGATATAAAAACATAGTGCCAGTGAAGAAACCATAACCGAAGATAGTTGGGAGAAATTTTTTTTGTAAGAGGAGACATGCTTTATTCTAGACTGATAAGAATGACGAACTAGACAGATGTTCCAAGCATCCTCTCAATACCCATTACACCCACCATACTCGTAACATTTAATTAGAAAAATATATTATTACATGGTTGTATTGGATCCCATTATCCACCTTGCTCTTGGAGTTTAGGTTGTCACATAATCCGCAACAACTGCCAGTCATAGTTTTACCTTGTGGAAATGATTTTCCTTATACCCTTCTCCCATTTTCAGTCAAAAAATAGAGTTCCTATCTAGATGGCATTCCTACTGTTGAATTACCAACTACTAGATGACTATGTGACTATAATGCTAGATAAAATGAGCAATGTACCCAAATAATAAAGGAATTGCAAATGATAGTAGATATAGCAGGGTACACAAATAAATAGTAAATAGGTAAATGGGTACCATTGGTTACATTGACCCTGAATATGCAAGGACTTTGAGGCTTAATGAGAAGTTCGATGTGGGAATGATCATGCATTGTTCTTTTAGAGCTATTGATAGGGAGGAAAGTTGTGGATAATGACTTAAATTTTCTTCATCTGGTAATATTGAGCTATTGACAGGGAGGAAAGATGTGGATAAGGGTTCACACACATTTCTTACCTTTTATTCTCCTAAGATCTATCCGAGGAATATATTGCTGACAACGAATATGAGTCTGTTCTGGACTCGATACTCATTGTCAGCAATATAGTACTCGGATAGATCTTTCTAACGATGTATCATGTGCATCAAACGGAGATAGTATGCCAAAGTTACGACCCCGAGAAATTGATGTACCAATTTACCCCAACGGGGCCCATATTCTAGCGTTTCATCTCCTAGGGTTAGGTTTTTGGACGTTTAGGGTTTTCCATTCTTTCTCAGTAATATATAGGCCATCGACCCTCATTGTAAGAGGCAGTTCAGAGGCCAGTAGCCGCCACATCTCTTCTCAGAGATAAGCTACCAGCGCCCTAGCTATTTTATTTCCATTCTGTCTGTAAGCATTTTTCAGTCATTTGTTATTAATGAAATGAACTCTTATTTCCGTTGCATCTCTGTGTTTATGTGTATTTCTGTATTTCATTGTGTTCCTACATAAATCCAGATCAGTGGTATCAGAGCGGTCTGCTCATTCTCGATATTTCTTTGCATGTACCCAACGAGGTCGGGGTATAAGGAGTTGGGGCTCGACCTGGTTGAACCTTTGCAAGATCAATCTCGCAAACCCCGAAGACCGCCCATGGGGGAAGAAAAGAAAGATGAGGGAGCAGGAGATCCTATCAAAATGTTGCTTGAGGAGGCCCTCAAGAAACAAAGAAATGCGATGATGGACAACTTTGCCTAGATTCTTCAACGGATTCCCACTAGTGGTGCATCGACATCCAACAGCCACTCTGGAGGCACCACTCCTTTTAAAGTACAAGTAAATTTTGAAATTCCCATATTTGAGGGTCAAATAAACACAGATGTCGTAGATAGATGGTTGAATCTGTTAGAAGGATATTTCTCGGTTCATGAATTTTCCGACCGAGAAAGGATTATTTTCGCACTCCTCAAAGTCGCCCGCCATGTCAAGGACTAGTGGGAAACCTACTCGGAGCAACAGGGAGAGGGGGAACCCTCTCTGTTCTTGGCCACACCCACTTGGAATTCTTTCCAAGACACCATCAAGGAACAATATTATCCCGTGGGGATCTATGAGGACAAATACATACAATGGACTACGCTGCGGCAACAAAGGGACCAAGATGTGCATGAGATGACGAATATGTTTCATACCCTATGCACGAAGTTGGGTATCAAAGATTCAGAGAAACATTTGGTGTTAAAGTACCGCAGTTTTCTTCATAGATACATTCAGGAGGAAATGGAGTTCCTCGACATCTCCTCGCTTGGTGTGGCGTACCGATATGCTACCAAGATTGAGCAGAAGTTCAAACAAAAAAAAAGAGACTTTGGGTCTACGAATCAGAAGCAAGGGAAAGGTACCACCAAACCGTAGAACAAAGGACCAAGCCAAGGCAGAGCGGCCAAGGATAACCCGCCAAAGACACAAGCAAAGAACAACACCACGAAGCCAAAAAAGGACATGGGGAAGTGGTGTGAGTTCCATAAGAGCTCCACTCACAACATAAGTGAGTGTCGGGCCAAGCAGTCACTAGTAGCCGAGTTGAAGGCTTATGAATCGGATGCATACTCTGACTCTAAATCAAAACCTGACAAGGGGAATGACAAGGGGAAGTAGATGATTGATGCGGAGCCCAACGCCACCGTTGCCACCACGAAGATCCAGAAGGAGGAACCAGAAGATCCAGAGGAGGCGGAGCATCTCTTCCATTCCAAGATGTGGGTAAAGGGTTCCCCGTTGCAGTTCATTGTCAACAGTGGGAGCCAGAAGAACCTCAGCTCGGTAGAGTTCATGAAGCGGCTAGGCTTGCTGACACAGCACACCCACAACCATACACCATTGGGTGGTTGCACCAAGGATGGGACCTTCGAGTCATCCAACAATGTCGCCTTCCCTACAACATCAAGCCTTTCACAGATGAGGTATTATGTGACATTGCTCCTCTTGATGTTTCTAATGTATTATTAGGCCAACCATACTTGTGGAAGCGATATGATATATATGAGTCCAGGCCTTGTGCTGTTATTATCACCTTGGGCAATAAGCTGTACAGGATACCAGAGATAGCACCGCCTACCACCATCTCTTTGGTTACTGCAAAACAATGCAGTAAGCTCATTTCCAAAACTAGGAAATTTGTTTTCCTGATGATCTACCCTCANNNTCACCTCCCCCACAGGGGTGCCTCTACACTGCCAGGTCAAGCACCCCATCGATCTGACCCCAGGTGCACCGCTCCCCAATGGACCCATCTATCGACGCTCTGTTCTGGAGAATGATGAAATCAAGAGGCAGATTCAGGAGTTGTTGCAGAAAGGTCACATCCGTCCAAGTTCATCACCCTGTGGGAGCCCGATCATGTTGGTGCAGAAGAAAGATGGGACTTGGAGACTTTGCATTGACTATCGGGCACTGAACAAGATCATTGTTCGGAATAGGTACCTGATACCACAGATTGATGACCTTCTGGACCAACTCAAGGGGGCGAAATATTTCAGCAAGATTGACTTGAAGTCGGGGTATCACCAGGTACCAATCGAACCCTCTGATGTGTGGAAGACTGCCTTCAAATCCAAGGAGGGCCTTTTCGAATGGTTGGTCATGCCATTCGGGTTGATGAATGCTCCTGCAACCTTCATGAGGCTAATGGACAACATCCTACGACCATTCACCAACTCATTTGTAGTGGTGTACTTGGATGACATTCTGATATTCAGCCAGACTTGGGAAGAGCACCTCCACCACATCCGACAGGTCCTCCAAACACTGCGACAACATAGGTTGTGTGCCAGTTTGGAGAAATGCACTTTTGGCAGGACCCAGGTTCAATATCTGGGATACATTATTGATGAGCGGGGGGTGCATGTGGATACAGCAAAGATCCAAGTCATTCGGGATTGGCCATCCCCAACCACCCTAACAAAGCTCCGCAGCTTTTTAGGTCTTGCCAATTTCTACCGTAGGTTTGTGTTGGGATTCTCTCATATCACTTGGCCCTTGAGTTAGGTCACCAAGGGAGGAGCTAAAGAAAAATTCTTTTGGTTTGAATCTCAACAAAAGGCGTTTGGGGAGTTGAATCATCACCTCTTATCTGCACCAGTTCTCACATTACCAAACTTGCAAAAACAATTTGAGATCGAGACAGATGCCTCTGACTATGCCATTGGGGCAGTCCTTACTCAACATGGGCATCCAGTGGAATATCACAGTGAGAAACTTTCCGACACCGTCCAGAAGTATCCCACTTATGACAAAGAAATGTATTCCATTATGCAGGCTTGTCGGCAATGGAAGCATTACATTTTGGGAAAGGAAACGGTCATCCACACAGACCACCGACCCCTGCAGTTCATACAGACACAAGGGAAGTTGCAGAACGATCGCCATCAAAAGTGGTCCACATACCTTCAACAGTTTCATTTGAACATTAAGTACAAGAAAGGCAGCACCAATAATGTTGCAGACTGCCTCAATCGACCACCCATCGTGGAGCTAACCACTGCGCTCAAATCTTGTGGGCATGAGACTTCCGATTGGCCGCTTCTCTACACAAGTGATCCAGAATTTGGCCACACATACAATACACTCTTGGAGGGTAAGCAAGTTCCCAATTTTCACCTCCAGGATGCCCTGCTTTGTCACCTGGGACACCTTTTTGTTCCTTCAAGCAAGCGTGCCAAGATGATTTGGGAGGCGCACTATAGTCGGGTCGCTCAGCATTTCAGGGTCGAGAAAACCATGGCAGTACTGCAAAAATATTTCTATTGGCTGAACCTTCGACAGGATGTCGGGAAGTACATCAATTCCTGCACTGCTTGCACGATTGTCAAACCGACCATCAAGAAGCAAGGCCTCTATACTCCGCTTCCTACCCCCAGTCAACCTTGGGAATCCATCTCTATGGATTACATGTCGGGCCTTCCTTCTACTAAGCATGGTAATCACTGTTTTTTTGTGGTCATCGACCGATTCTCGAAGATCTCCATTCTGATGGCCTGCAAGAAGAATATCACAACAAAAGCCACTGCTAAACTCTTCTTTGAACGAGTGTGGGTACACTTTGGGATCCCACAGTCTATCATCTCAGATCGGGACAGCAGATTCCTCAGTACATTTTGGTCTAGCTTCTGGTCGATGCTGGACACCAAGCTCACCAAGTCCACAGCTTTCCATCCGCAAACTGATGGCCAGACAGAGGTCGTCAACCGGATGATTGTACACATTTTGCGCATGTACAACTCAAAGCATCCACGCACATGGGATGAGAGCCTTCCCTATGTATAACACAGCTACAACCGGGCTCTCCATAGCTCAACCAGCCACAACCCCTTTCAAGTGGGCTTGGGATTCCAGCCACTATGTCCCATTGACATAGCCATGCCATTTGCGGCTACTCGGGCAAAATCAGCCCATGTCCAGTCTGAGGCTAACAAGGCAAATAGCTTCATTGAGTTCATTTAGCACATCCGCAAACAAGTTCATGACATCTTGGACAGAGCCAATGCTAAGTACAAGCAATGACATGATCAACATCGGGTGCCACACAACTTCCAGGTGGGCGACAAAGTGTGGCTNTATGTCCCATTGACATAGCCATGCCATTTGCGGCTACTCGGGCAAAATCAGCCCATGTCCAGTCTGAGGCTAACAAGGCAAACAGCTTCATTGAGTTCATTTAGCACATCCGCAAACAAGTTCATGACATCTTGGACAGAGCCAATGCTAAGTACAAGCAATGACATGATCAACATCGGGTGCCACACAACTTCCAGGTGGGCGACAAAGTGTGGCTACATTTGCAAAAGGAGCGCCTCGCTGGACCCTATCGCAAGATTCGCCTGCTCTGATATGGGCCATACACCATCACCAAGGCTGTAGGGGACAATGCCTTTGAGCTCGGTATTCCACCATTCCTTAACCTGCACCCAGTATTCAATGTGGACCTCCTTCGGCCCTACTTTCCACCTCTACTAGACACATCCGACATTGCAGAACAACTCACACCAACAGAGTTAAACCCAGATTGCATGGAACAAGCCACAACTGATCAAATTATGGACACATAGATCAAGAACACCCACCAACAGAGGATCCAGCTATATCGAGTTGTCAAAGCAGGCCAACTCCTTCACTAGGGCAAGTGGCTCACCAGGGACCAAGTTCAGCAGAAGTTTCCTCATCTCATGGAGGAACTCAATGCAATGGGGAACATTGCTTCCTGAGGGGGGAGGACTGATCGAGGTGGATATTGGTGGCCACCCGCCTATTCCACTTGGACCCGCACCATTGTTTCTTTCAGTTTTTCAGTTTCCTTAATTGTAACACAATTTAATATTTTTAGCAGTTCTTTGGTCCTGAACTTCCAGGGTTGTTTTGAGGCCCTAAATGACGTTTTTTGGGCATGAATTCTCCAGTGAAAATGACTTCGTTCCAAATTCAATATTTGTTGTCAGCAATATAGTTCTCGGATAGATATTTCTAACGATGTATCATGTGCGTCAAACGGAGATAGTATGCCAAAGTTACGACCCTAGGAAATTGATGTACCAATTTACCCCAACGGGGCCCATATTCTGGCGTTTCATCTCCTAGGGTTAGGATTTTGGATGTTTAGGGTTTTCCATTATTTCTCAGTAATATATAGGTCGTCGAGCCTCATTGTAAGAGGCAGTTCAGAGGCCAGTAGCTGCCACATCTCTTCTCAAAGATAAGCTACCAACGCCCTAGCTAGTTTATTTCCATTCTGTCTGTAAGCATTTTTCAGTCATTTGTTCTTAATGAAAAGAAGTCTTATTTCGGCTGCATCTCTATGTTTATGTGTATTTTTGTATTTCATTGTATTCCTACATAAATCCAGATCAGTGGTATCAGAGTGGTCTGCTCGTTCTCGATCTTTCTTTGCATGTCCCCAACGAGGTCGGGGTATAAGGAGTTGGGGCTCGACCTGGTTGAACCTTTGCAAGATCAGTCTCGCAAACCCCGACAACCGCCCATGGGGGAAGAAAAGAAAGATGAGGGAGTAGGAGATCCTATCAAAATGTTGCTCGAGGAGGCCCTCGAGAAACAAAGGAACGTGATGATGGACAACTTTGCCTAGATTCTTCAACGGATTCCCACTAGCGGCGCATCAACATCCGACAGCCACTCTGGAGGCGCCACTCCTTTTAAGGTACAAGTAAATTTTGACATTCCCATATTTGAGGGTCAAATAGACGCAGATGTTGTAGATAGATGGTTGAATCTGTTAGAAGGATATTTCTCGGTTCATGAATTTTCCGACCGAGAAAGGATTATTTTCGCACTCCTCAAAGCCGCCCCCCATGTCAAGGACTGCTGGGAAACCTACTCGGAGCAACAGGGAGAGGGGGAACCCTCTCTGTTCTTGGCCACACCCACTTGAAATTATTTTCGAGACGCCATCAAGGAACAATATTATCCCGTGGGGAGCTATGAGGACAAATACATACAATGGACTACGCTGCGGTAGCAAAGGGACCAAGATGTGCATGAGATGATGAATCTGTTTCATACCCTACAGACAAAGTTGGGTATCAAAGATTCAGAGAAACATTTGGTGTTAAAGTACCGCAGTTGTCTGCACAGATACATTCAGGAGGAAATGGAGGTCCTCAACATCTCCTCGCTTGGCGTGGTGTACCGATATGCTGCCAAGATTGAGTAGAAGTTCAAACAAAAAAAGAGAGACTTTGGATCTGCGAATCAGAAGCAAGGGAAAGGTACCACCAAACCGCAGAAAAAAGGACCAAGCCAAGGCGGAGCAGCCCAGGATAACCCGCTAAATCCACAAGCAAAGAACAACACCACGAAGACAAAAAAGGACACGGGAAAGTGGTGTGAGTTCCATAAGAGCTCCACTCACAACACAAGTGAGTGTTGGGCCAAGCAGTCACTGGTAGTCGAGTTGAAGGCTTCTGAATCGAATGCATGCTCCGACTATGAATCAGAACCTGACAAGGGGAATGA